>JAVTVY010034693.1:0-148126 GCA_036873755.1 Hanleya hanleyi | reverse complement strand
TTTTACACCGCGGTTAAAACTTTTCCACCGCGGTTAAAACTTTTACACCGCGGTGGAAACTTTTACACCGCGGCGAGATCTTTTCCCTCAATTTCTCCCTCGGATGAAGATTGCCAAATTTCGCGAAATGTTGAGAGAAAACACAGGAAAGTCAGAAAACACGAATATATTTCCCACCGCGGTGGAAATTATTCCCACCGCGGTGAAAAGTACTTCTCACCGCGGTGAAAAGTGTTTCTCACCGCGGTGGAAAGTATTTCCCACCGCAGTGGAAAGTATTTCTCACCGCGGTGGAAAGTATTTCCCACCGCGGTGGAAAGTATTTTTCACCGCGGTGGAAAGTATTTCCCACCGCGGTGGAAAGTATTTCTCACCGCGGTGGAAAGTATTTCTCACCGCGGTGGAAAGTATTTCTCACCGCGGTGGAAAGTATTTCCCACCGTGGTGGAAAGTACTTTTCACCGCGGTGATAAATATTTCCCACCGCGGTGGAAAGTATTTCACCGCGGTGGAAAGTATTTCACAATTTTTTTCATTTTGCGATGTTTTCGAAAGAAAACGCAGAAAATTCGAACAAGAACTCTGAAAAGTCGAAGAAAACACAAAAAAAGTCGGAAGAAAACACGGAAAAGTCGAAGGAAAACACGAAAAAGTCAGAGAAAAACACCTAAAAGGTAAAAAACATGAATGTCCCCTACGGGCCACCGTAGGAAAGTGACTATTCCATTATTAACACTAGCTCACTCTCCTTACTTATACAAATTGGGCAAGTGATGTTTATTTCTTTTTGACATTGATAAGGCATTGACTTGATGCACAACTGGACAACTTTCAAGGGGTCAGGAATTATTCATGGCTCACATCATGCTCCTGTTCAAGGAATTTGGGCTATAACTTTTGCGGAGCGGGGAACGTTTTTATCTCAACCACCCAGAGAGAGATATGTGCAGACAGAGATATGTAACACTAAATGGACATACAAATACCTCAGAAATTTGACAAGAAGTGGATATGTCTTTGTTCTATTATTCCTACGAAGTAGGCTCTAATTTGTAAATTGTCCGGTAATGAGCGAGTCAGTCAGTGAGTCAGTCCATCCTAATCCTTTCTCCGGCAAAATAAGTAGAATCATTGACATTAGAACCTTGATCAGAGGTGACCTACTTTTGATGACAATTTGACCTACTTAGGTGACCTGTGAGCCTCGAAATTGGGGAAAACATGTCTCAATGCCTACCCTACACTCTCAGCTAAACGGGTGTAAATTTGCACCTTATAGGGGTGTAAATGGCTTGTCCCAGGGCGAACACCCTTTTTGGTGTTAATTAATACCTCTTAGTCGGGGTATTAATTAACACCTCCTATGGGAGGTGTTCAATAACATATCCGGAGAGTTTATTAACTCCTTCAAATTTGTATAGGGGTGCTCATTAACACCTTTCATAGAAGGTGTTAAATAACACCCTAGAGTGTTGATCGACACCTCATCCATTGAATTGGGGTGTTTTTCAACACCTACCATCGACGGGGTTAAATAACACCCTAGAGCGTTATTCGACACCTCATCCATTGAATTGGGGTGTCCTTCAACACCTACCATCGACGGTGTTAAATAACACCCTAGAGTGTTGGTCGACAGCCCATCTATTGAATCGGGGTGTTCTTTAGCACCTCCCATCGAACGTGTTAAATAACACCTTAAAGTGTTGATCGACACCCCATTTGCTAATTTGGGGTGTTCTTCAACACCTTCCGTCCAAGGTGTTAAATAACGCTCATGGGTGTTCATTGACATCTATGTCGTTTGATTGGGGTGTTCATTAGCACCTTACCTCGAAGGTGTTAAATGACATTCCAAAGCACATACCAAGAATTTAACGATTCGTGATATGTGTTGTATCTCAGGTATGTCTTTATTGTACCTGTTCATGTGGCAACTTGGATGATATGACCACACGGCCCCTAGCACCGGCATAAGCGATATTAGATACAAATCTATAGAGCTATGATGGAACTGCTCTGACAACTCGTATATTGGTAATTGGTGAGCTGTGTCGCTGTGACAACTCGTACACTGGGGATTGGTGAGCTGTATCGTCGTCAGATGAAAATGACGGCATTGAAAACAGAAGACTAGTCTGCAAGGCCCGATGTCGACCCAGCGTCAACTTCCCACAATGCCAACATATATCAAAGACCAAAAGGTCTGTACAACGCATATAAGGGAAGTGGGAAGAGGTGCCGACATACTGACAGAGCCACATGACTTCACAGTATAGTCTTCTGGTTAACCTATTCCAAAGCACATACCAAGAATCTAACGATTCCTGATATGTGTTGTATCTCAGGTACGCTTGTATTGTCCTGTTCATGTGGCAACTTGGATGACATGACCACCCAACCCCTAGCACCGGCATAAGCGGTATTAGATACAAATCTATAGAACTATGATGGAACTGCTCTGGCAACTCGTATATTGGTTATTGGTGAGCTGTGTCGCTGTGACAACTCGTGCATTGGGGATTGGTGAGCTGCATAAGGCTCACACGGGCCGAAATCTGGTCGCCTTCAAACATTGAAGAGTTATTTATGACCGGGGAGATAAGTCAGCAAAATACAGCCCAGTGGCGGTTGTCATAGCATTTGAAACTTCTCGGGAATGTCCAGTGGCAGCTATCCCTCGATGACATATTCTCATAAACCCTTCAATCTATGGTGACATTACCAGAACTATTCCGTGTAGAGTTCAAATTCAGTGATTTTATTGATAGTTTCAGGCTCCTACATAGTTTAGCAGAGAGAAAGAATTATTGGAAGACATGCCTGCCCAATGTTGCACCAGTGACAGTGAGGCTCGGAAATCGACAGTAATACCAATATATCCCTATAGCGAAGGTCATCGGAATCCCTCTGGGAGATGAAAGTGTCTGGGAGAATATAAACAGACCAACCGGATGCGAGAATGCAGAGATTTTGATAGATTTCGCGGATGGTCAATTTTCTAAAGCCCAAAATCTACACATTGATGAGAATGGAAAGCCGAAATTGATGATTCACCTTTATATGGATGAATTTGAAGTATGTAATCCCCTCGGAGCCCAGACGGAGAAACACAAGATTGTTGGCGTCTACTTCTATCTGCTAGACTTGTCACAACAGTATTAACGACATCAAATTAACGACAACGTTGACGAGGCGAACTTTGTTATCAGGAGCACGGCTGTCCACAGATACCATGTTACTGCCGTGCAAAACCATCCGGATCTAGAAGGTGTTTACGGAGTCAAATGCTCAAGTGCATTATCAGCAATGGAAGGGTTTGATGTTACAACATGCCTCCCACCGGATGGCATGCATGATATGCTGGAGGGAGTTGTCCCAGTCACTCTGAAGTGAATACTCAAACACTTCGTAACGTCTAGATATTTCACATTGGAAGAGCTGAATGAATCCATATATCAATTCGAGTATGGGCCGGCTGATGCAACGTTCAAGCCTCCCCCGGTTACTCGACTGTCTGTTTTTGGAGACAGTGGGCAGAAAGGGAGTGCCTCACAAAACTGGTGCTTTTCTAGGCTTTTAGCAATGTTCGTAGGCAGCGCAATACCGGAAGATGATGAGGCATGGCAACTTTACCTCTTGCTTCGACAAATGTTAGGTTGTTGAATAACACCCCATGTGTTCAATAACATCTTTTGATCTAACGATGTGGGTGTTCGTCCACACCTCAGATGAAAGGTGTTGAATAACACCCATGCATATTCCCAGCGTTGCGATGGGGTGCTCTATATCGCCATCTACGGTGGGTGTACATTGACACCCTTAGGTGTCAAGTGACACCTGCTTATGTGGTATTTGGGGTGTTTATTAACACCTATCTTTCAGGGCGTTCAATAACATCTCTGCACTTCATATTAGTTTGGGGTTGTGCATTTATACTGACCCGAGATGATTTCAAAACTTTCATTATTTTTGTTGTGTTCATTAGTCAGATCGAAGATTCATTGACAGCCGTTCTCACTACCGACATGTTGCATCCACGATGCAAATATAAAAAAATGGCATTATCAGGGATGACTTGTAAGAGTTTTTCATAACAAGCAACACCATTACTCACCATAGTCTAATATTTTTATTGAACCAAGTGGTACACCCTTTTGACACTCTACCGAGTTTTTAACACCCCAGGGGTGTCAAATGATGGCATATTTTGCTGATGGATCCCAAAACACCCCTTTAACACCCCATTTACACCCAGTATAGGTGTCAATTTACATCCTGGGGGTGTTTTGGCTGTTTTTACACCCCTTTTACACCCCTTTAGCTGAGAGTGCATTTCGTAGGTCCTGTGACGTCAGTCACGCCGCCATGTATGCAATAACATATCATAACTGTTGTAACTGCTGTTTTCTACATGAGGGCACAGCAACCACTACCTTAATACATTGGAAAATATAGCTCGCCTACCTCCATCTTTTATACCCATGAAACGCAATAACTACTCATAATAATTTTGCTAAATTGAACAACTTTACTAAAAGAGTCTTTTCGCTATAGGTATGATGTCCAGTGACAATACGCACAGCAGCAATTTGAAGGTTTTCGGACTGATCGGTTTCTTCACGTGTACACCAGTCCCAAACAGCAGAGCCGTATTCTAGCCGAGAATGGGTCTAACGAAAGTTGATATTTAGTGTTCTCATAATTTCAATGCACTGCGAGGCAGAACTTATAATCTGATTAATATGATTTCCCCATTTACAGTTTTCTTCTAGGATGATACCTAAATGGCACAAAAGGTACAACACCCTATACAAAAGTTATCAAAACATGGTATATTATCATTAAATGTTATAAAAGATGGATTGCAAACTTTGTCGTTATGCCTGGTAGTGCTAGTGTAAACAATGATGGTTTGTGTAGTTGATTGGAATCTTAAATAATTTGTAATATAAAGAGGGTTTCCTACATTTGATTTAGCTTCCTGTATGTAAAATAAGAACAATATCTGTCCGTCATAATTTTGTTGTGAATGATTATTTGTAACCAATAATGGATCATTATTCTGCCTGAACCAGGCAATAACAATGGTGAATTACTATCATCAATGACGGATATGTTTGGACGAAAAACTGTTATCTTCACCCAATATGTTTCGTATACACAGCAGACTTGTGATATGTGATATGTCGGTATATATGCTTATATGATTAATGTCCAGTGTTTGTTCACTATGAACAAATCGTAGACTGCTAATATGGGAAGGTCCTAGGATCCCGCAGTATCAGTTGAACGGCGAACTTGAAACGGCCACAGACACATCGCGAATGTAACACCATCAAAGAACTGGAATAAAAGAAAGAAAGGTTTGTCGAAATACTGAATACTTTGTCTGGGATAAACATCTAACTTTATCTCTGACTGATATAAAATATGTAGGCAAGAAAAGTACACCCAGTACTTGAGACTGTGTTGTAGCAAGGAATGGATGTGGTAAAGCTGATTATAACATGTATATTTAGTGCACAAAAACAATAACGTGACAAATGTTTTTTTTCTTTCTGTTTTTGACATTCAACATGTTAATACAGTTTAAGAGGCGTTTAGACAATATTTGAAAATTGGGTTTGTGGGGGATTTCCCAGCATATTCCTAGCTCGTGTGTGACACATTACGATTGTTTATAGTGTTTCTTCATATTATGATAATAAATATGAGACTCGCGCTACAGAGTATGTATACGGGCTTTTGTGTACAGGTCTAGGTGCCACTTTATTTTAATTCATCAATGTCATAAGACAAGTGATTTTTTTTTTATTGTGTATAACTGACAAATTAATTAGAGAAATACATATCTTCTGTATGTTGTAATGTCCCCACGGGGTCACTGAACATCTTTGTATTTAATATATATGTACGATTTGCCTAATAAAAGTGTAGAGGATTGCTTTTTTCCACAGGGTTGAGAAAAGTTTGTATGAAAACTACTTGCGATTACGTTTTGTGTGGTAGCTTCAACATATTGTATCAAAAGAAAAATAAGTGTTTGGCATTTTACCAACAAATAAATAAATAAATTCTAATATTAAGTCGGTGCTAGGAGTAGATTATTCGAGTTGGTTAGAGTATCCCATCTGTGTGCAATGTACGGTCCCTGGAAAATCTTGGGAAGTTCTTATAATTATGCTTGCCTCATTATAATTCAGCTACCGTGGTATGTGTTTGATTACCTTCGTTTTAACACAATTGTGTTATTATCACTCTCGACTGGTTATATATTATAGGCAACAATAAATTACTTTAACTGGGACTAGCTGTCAGAATTACTTTGATGAACTTCATGAGTATATTTTGGTACCATCATCAGTGCATCTTCATATTTATTGCTAGTTAAATGTGCTTATTGATTTTGTTGTTAATACTGTGAATACTGTTTCACTATAAATCTTGTTTAGTGAGTTTGTGAAGATACCAGACATATAAATATCAAACTTAACTGATGTCATATATTGCACTTCCTTTTTATGACATTCGTTTCAAACCACTCAAACATAAATGGTGTACGGGGTTAAGACCCAATATTTGCAGTTGCGTCGGACTTATTTCCTATATGTTTTTATAGCTATTTATAGAATCCTGTTCTCCAAGACAGTACATGTTTAAACTGTTAAGTACAATTTTCGGAAATGTATTTACATGTCCAAAAATATAGTGTGGCAATTGGATTGATTGGATTGTGTATTTTTAACTAGAAGTTTCGAATAGAACTTCCATCTCGTAAAACGTTAAAACCCTATCAGGCCTTGGGGGCCATTACACCCCCCCCCCCCCTTCACTACCAAACTTTCTGCGCTATCTCCGGAATGACAAACAAATGGAGAGTTGACGCTCCCTGACTTTTCAGTTTATGATAATGGGGTCAATTTGAGTCTATTTGCATAACCCCCCGGGAAGAGGATCATGGGTAAATTCAAGATGGCGGCCACGTGGGGTACCAGAAAAGTGATGTTTTCGTCATTTTGCTGACAAATTTCTGCTTTCCCACAAGGAAGAGATAGCAGAAACTACTTTATTTCATATCAGGCTAATATTTTCTATTTTATCGTGTAGTTTTTGTGGAGAAATTACATAAATGAAAAAAAAAATGCAAAATCTGACCGAAAAATCGGTCAAAAAAAGCATTTTTGTAAATAATGTCACTGTGAGGTCATCAAGGCGGCCATCTTGAATTTTCTTTTACCCAAGGGTAGAGTGTGGTAAATTTCAGCTCCCTGGATCGAAGGGAAAGGAAAATAATTAGGAGTGGGGCGAGGACGGGGGGGGGGGCGAAATGGCCCCTCCCCAGGCCTGGACAGGCCAGATAAAGCCCAGGCCAGATAGGGTTAAAGGCTTTTAGATTGTCCAAATCCGAGAAAAAAAGTTTATGCAGGATTTTAAAGAGTGAAGACCCGATCTTCAGTGGACATATCTTGTATCAGATAGCATCGAAAAATAGCCAATTTGAGGACAACAACAGTTGAAAAAACAATTACACGTTTCACAACTACAAATGACGCAAATTATATTCTTTAGTATCGATTCCTTTTTAAAAATAATAAATGTGGTCGGGAAATTCTTCAAATAGCCGTCTGCTATTGAAGTAGATTCTCTGTCACAATGGTGTGTGCATTGCGAAAAAATCGAACCTTTAACGAAGCAATGTAATTCTGTTCAATCAGATTGATTCTTGGGTATTCTCTGAGGTCTTCACCAACATCATGACTACATGTATCTCTTGGGTGACGCCATTAAGGAGCCAACACAAGACGTCGAGGGTGAAGAGGTTGAGTTAAGTCGGACTTCGTCACATTTAAAGACTAAAGACGCCTTTACTCTTTCACTGCGCCTGTGGAGTTTGCCGATATACTAATTCTCAGCCGCATCGTCAGAAATCGATATCGCATTATATGACTTATTTTCCAGACGCGAGCATAAAACAAAGGGACGAATAACCTAAAGCGTTCTTTCGGGAAACGCCCTACATAGAGATACAAAACCATAGCGTACCTCGATGTTATAGCTTCAGCAGTAAAAAGCACCAAACGACACGTACGTCGATAATGGGCCAATTTAGTTGCCCCTAGCAACCATAACTCTCAAAACGTAATACTTTCCTTGAATTAACTGAGTGTGTCGATTATAAAATAAAAGATTGATTGAGCGGCTTTCACCCAAACCCCATTTGGGCTTACCTGTCTGTTTGAGCCTTGGTCGACAGTCTAGCTGTATTGGAATTCGAAAAAAACGAACTGTCTTTTCCAAAAACCAATCGATAAAAATCTTCTAGAATTTAAAAAAGCATTGCAACCACATTGTAGTCAGTCAGTCGATATTCCTTGCTTTTCTACGATACCACGTCGTACGTCACTTAGTGGCGTGAAACGTCATGGTTTGCTACTCACAAAGTTTTGGTACAAAGAAATCGGGCTGTTATCAATATTCTTCTTTATATAAACGCAGCTTCCAATCGCCTCAAATGCATCGTTTGAACACCTCTTGCCACAAGTGCACGATCCAGCTCCTCCCACAAGTGTTCCTTGAAATCTAAGTGAACTTGAAATCTAAAGGCCTTGGGTAATGGATTAACGGGTTATTACGTTATGGATTGAAAGACATTCCTCCGAAACTCGAGACTCTGATGTACAGGTGCATTAAGTTCATCTGTTGCATACTAATCCTCAAACTCTGCCGGAACGTAAACTATGTTCACCCCGTTTTTGTTCCTGAAACGCGCTTTTCTGCCATTTTGTTGAGTGGTGAGATTAGATTATTAGAAGAACAGTGTTGCGATCGGTACTTTAAATCAACCAGCTCTTATAGCAACTATTGTTCGTGTTTACGGTTGACTCTCCACCTTTATGGCACAATACGTCGAGCTTGAACCGTCATACGTGACTCTGAAAAAAAAAATAAGCTCGGCAATAACATGCTGAAACCATCGACCAGCTGCCAGACAATGTCAATACTAGGCCGACAACGACGTGTCGGCGTGGATACCGGCGATGCTGAGCTCAATTGAATGCTGGGCTAAATTGTACAAGTCGCCTCCACTCGCATCGTTGTTTCACCAGGATTTGTGGTATGGTTATAGGTGATCCGGGAGGCATTTGGTGGAGAAACAAGTCTGACCCCAGTCTCCAAAACCCCCTGATTTAAAATCCAGAGTACACATATCCGAGCAGCCTGACAATTTATGCACTCGAAGGGTGTTCACACTATTCTCCTAAAGCAACTTGAAGCAGCTTCTGCGACAGAATAATACAATTACTTGTATCGGGAACCTTGCATGAGCCTTGCGTTTTACGCCAAGTGACGTTCAAGACAGAAAGCCAGCCTATCAAGGAACATTAAGTAACTATGTATCGGAAACTGTTTTTAATTTTAAATGATTACCAGCTTCACTTTCTCAGGGGAAAAATACTTTTCATTCGCATTGTCGTTCGCAGGCATTCACATAGATTAATGATAGTTCATCTCAAATGTTACACTATTTGACTTCCAATACACTAGATTGTCGAACAAAGCTCACGAAAACCGGTAATATTTTGGAGATTCATGAACCGTCGAAAGAAATATTCAAGAATCAATCCGATTCGCCAGAACTACACTGGTCTGTAAAAGTTTCGATTTTTGGACCGATGCACTAACCATCAACCATTGTGGACGAGACTGTCACAGTATATTTCAGCGGTCCTGATAGATTCGTGAATGCCATTTACGATAGTGCAAAACTTTGTGGGCCGTCCACGGAGTATATAATTATCATGACATATGGACATTACTAATGTTGAGAGCTGTGGGAAGGGTTGGGGCAGGGTGAGTATCAATGTTAGATTCTCATCTTTATACCAGAGGGACAAACATGTTTAGATGTACATTATTTCAATCGGTAAGATTGAGCTGACCACCTGGTCTATTCACAACAGCAAATGTATACACACTCTGTCCCAGATAGTCTGCAAATAACCACAATCATAGATGCTATCTATAATGAGGTTTAATTTTTCTTAATTTAAGCTGTTGGTTGATGTTGGGATTGCGAAATCGTGGTTGCGCAAGTTTCCTGATGTTCCCCACAGGTGTACACGCTAATTGCGCTTAAATTGCTAGAGGAATACTATTCATTGTTCTGACACAATATAGTTTCTAACAAATACAAGCGTCATATACGACAGTTGAAGAATAAACAGAATAACTCATTCACACAACACTTTTCCAATGAAATCTTACAGGGGTATAAAACAGAAATATAAATAAATCAATGTGGGTTATAGTAGGAGAGAAACGGTAATCCGGCAATACTTAAAATCTGTTTTTGTTTCATTGACCAGCATTCTTTCATTGAAATGTCTGTCTTTTTCTAAATTAAAGGCGTATAATATATGTCAGTCGGTTTGATTGGAACTGCTTATATAAGTAACCTGAAGCATCAGCCCGAGAGTGTATCATTGAAATATCAATTATTCCCGCGGTCGACACGATTAATTTGCCCGATGCCAAAGGTTGTCCTTCCCATCATGACCTAGTGTTTCTTCGTATTTTATGTCTATTTGTTGAATTTACTGTTATATGATACTCATGTCAACCACTATCGCACTGGATGTGATAATTCGACGAGAATTATGATTGAATACCAGTTCGTATTACGAAAAACGCATTTTTGATGCGTCGACGCGATCGACTCGATGCATCAAAAATGCGAGTCGTTCGAATGTTCGAATTTATTTTACAATAAGTCACATTCAATAACTAATTCATTTGTCAACCTTTATTGCAAAAATAAAATAAAAATTTTGATAAATTGTGAAATATAGGATTTCTTAGCAACCTTACAATTACGTAAAGTTCAGTCACCAATTTTATATTGTAGTAATTTGTTGCATGCAAACGAGAAGTCATGTTTTAGATGTTACAGTACATATATATTATGATGTGTTCTAATTTTTAAGTTTTGTTTGTTTTGATAAAGTTGCCCACGAGATTCCGTTTCATGACCTTTTAGGTCAGGTTTTGGTTATATGATTTCAATCTATGGGTTAATAGAAAATGGTTACGTAATTGCACTGAATCTGTACTTTGTAATCCCGAATTTGATGTGCATGTTTAGAAAATGAGAGAGATGGCCGACCGAAATTTCACAACTGTACTGAGATTTGACTGGTCAGCTTACCCCTATAATATACTAGAATTGTATATATAGGAATGATCGGTGTGTACAGGCAGACTAATTCATCATCATGTCTCGATGATGATAGATGTACCATGTTCAGTTTGAAAGACATTCACAATTGGACCGATTTTAATGAAGCTGTGTTGGTCTACCTGCCGAATGTCGTTGATCATTTCACAGTTAGGTGGAATGAATATAAATCCGCTTAATATTCAATAGACACTGACTCCGTCGTTGTTGTATCCTGTCTCATTTAATGAGGCTATCAAGTCTTCGAGAAATCGCGTAGCTGAACTGGAATCTATCTGGGATATGCAGACACCATCACCTGAGTCAACAGACGACCCTGCGTTATAATATATAAGATCGCACACAAGCCCTCGTCGTCTTGAGGACCGAAACTTCTACATTGGCGATCGATGCTTCAGGATAGAACTACAACATCATTAGACGACAGATTCAGAGGATCGACCGAAGACACTGAGAGTGCTAACTTTTGGACAAGATGGCTGAGCCAGTGAAAGTGCAGGAGCTCCAGGCCATTGCTCAAGGCAGCACGAAACTTGTGGACAATTTGCGGACTGATATTCAGGTCAAGGGCAATCGTCGATTGCAAAGAGAACAGGTAAAGGACCACATTTATTTGTGTCCGCGCATGAGGATTAACGATTGAGGAGAGAGGTGAGTTTGACACTATTGTCCAGAAACCTAGTGAAGCAATTAGTGCTTTTAATCGACGGCTTAAGGAACTTGCCAGGCGAGCTTACCCTACCGTATCAGATGATGCTAAACGGTTAATGTTACGAGCATAGGTCCGCTCCATTTTTGACAAAACGCTGTCAAGGGAAATAGTAATGACAAAACATGCTACAGATTTCGACGAGGCCATGAAATACGTCGATGAACAGACGACCAGTGCAGAACTGTTGGCGACCATGAATATGCTCACGAAGCATGAACCTATGGAAGTCGGGTCGTCACAAAACCCCGAAAATGAGGCACAAGGCGGTAGCAACCGCGCACGTCAAGAAGAAAGTGTACAGAGTCGTGCAGTCGCGGTAGAGATTCGACGTTTGCGGGATGAAGTCACCCGGCAGATGAGTGAACCGCCTCAGAATACACAGACTGCGCAGGTACGTGGGCAATCACATCAGCGCTGGAGAAATGTTAACCAAGGACAACGTCAACAGTTCCAAGATATGCAAATGAACAGGCGTGAATGTCGTCAGTGCGGTGTGGTCAGCCATATCACATTCAGGCCATCTGCAGAGCCTACCTAGCAGGAGGACCACGTGTTGTGCGCGTTCGCATGAATCTCCAAGTACACGTGGCCCATGGCAATCCCCAAAGGCAAGTAAGTTTTAAAAACAATTTTTATTCAGAATCAATCGGGGAAACGGATCGGGGCCAAGGCTGCCAATGTCACCGGCAGGTTCTCGGCCCAGTTAAATCTACAAGGCAGAACAGTGACAGCTGTCGTTGATACAGGCGCATGTACAATCTTGTTAAGAAAAGATGTGTGGCCACGGTTGTCAGCACGTGGCCCCTTGCGAAAAGTTGGTACTAATTATGCCATCAACGAGATACCATTGAAAGTTATTCGACAGACTGAGGTGAAGTTTGAAGATGCTCGTCCTGTTCCAGTTACTTTCATGCCAGAAATGCTGCATCAGTGTGTCTTAGGTTCCGACGCGCTCGGTCTTGGGTGTAAGCGTCTTGACTATGAAACAGCCAAAATGCGGCGGTTTGACAAAACTTACCAATTAGAAACAGTGCTTTTTGGCATTGGGGTTGGATGCTGCACGGTTAAAGAGACTAGGGGTCATAAACCTATTGACTGTGTACTTGAGATATACCATGACCTCTTTGACATTGCCAAGAAACCTGGAGCAGGAAGACACCCCCAGGTCAAGTGTGCTATACCTACCGGAGATCATCCACCCATCAAACATCTGGCCTATAGACTACCACTGCCAGATACAAGAGATGTTGGATGCAGGTGTGATACGACCTTCAACCTCACTTTGGGCGTCACCAATCAACCCGGTACCCAAGAAAGACTGTAACATAAGATTTTGCATCGACTATCGTAGGCTAAATTCTATTGTACGTAAAGATAGCTATCCTTTACCATTGATTTCTGACACTTTTTATGCTCTTTGTGGTAGTAGCATTTTCTCAATTCTCGGCCTCAAAAGTGGTTATTAGCAAATTACAAGCGTCTAGTCCGTCATTCATAATCCAGCCGTCGTCCATTAGAGAATATCCGCGTCCATAATCCAAAGACCTATTCCATTTCCATATAACAGTATTAGCACCAAATTCAAAGACAAAAGTATACATAAACATAGGCTTGTTTCCTGCAAGAGAGAAGCGGTCAACAGTTTTCAATGATGCCGGCAAGACATCATGATGTTCCAAAATATCAAATCCGTATCGCTGATCAGTATTCTTAATCCATAATATTCGTTATAGAGTCGTCATCTAAATACCCATGGCTGAAAAAGATATGGAGAAAACGGCCTTTATTTGTTCGGAAGGTCTGTGGGAATGGTCAGTCATGCCATTCGAGTTCTGTAACTCTTGAACAGTTTTGCAGACGGCGATGAATGACATGGCAAATGTGTGTTTGCTCACGTGAACGACATTGTGATCTACTCAACAGATGCAAAACAGCATGCTTACCATCTGGAACTTGTGTTCAAACGCCTTCAGAAATACAACCTTCAGTTTAAGCGCAAAAAGTGTGTCTTCACATCATGAATGCTAAATGCATGAGAACTATCAATAATATAAATGATTCAGTAGCTCTTCAAGCAGACATAACTAACCTATATTATTGGAGTCTAAATTGGAAATGAAACTCAATGTTGACAAGTGCAAATTATTGAGAGTCACGAGAAAACGTAGGCCAATTATGGCTGATTATTTCTTGAATGGTACCCGAATAGAAATTGTCAATACAATGAAATACTTTGGTGTAATAATATCATCGGACTTATCGTGGTCAGAGCATACAAGCGTTGTAGTAACCAAGGCAAATAGAATGTTAGGACTCCTAAAGAGAACATGTGGAGATTATTTATCTGTTAAAGCTAAAAGATATCTGTATATAGCCTTCGTCAGAAGCAACGTTGAATATTCTACACAATCGTGGAGTGTACCTGCTAAAAATGTCTACATCATATCGAAGGTGTCCAGAGAAGAGCGTCTAAATTTGTGCTGGGCTATCAAAATTGTTTTGAGCTCAGCTATAAAGAAAGGCTCGTTCAATTGGGATCGCAGGGAACTGAACGATACTATTTTTGTTGCAAAGTGTAATGCGGGTGAATTCGACGTTGATCTCTACAAATTTTTAACTTTCAGATACGTGGAACGGCTCCTGCTTAAAATGCCGCGATTCCGTACGGAAACCTTTCGTCATTCATTTTTTAACAGAACTTACTATATTTTGAACGACATTCCCCAAGACTTTTATCCCTTCGGTTCCATTGCCAGTTTTAAAGCAAATTTAAAGAAACATTTTCATAATTTATTGAGATTTCAGTTTTTATCTGACCATTCATGCACGTGGATGAATCAGTCACTGCCCAGCGTATCGAAGAATTTGAATGCTACAATAGTGTTGATTTGTGTATAAAATGTTGCAGCCATATTTATTCATATTTATATATTTATGTTGTAATTACTTTGCATATTTCTATATTGCTATATTTGGTATGGGAGTCACTCTCCCATATCGGTTTTTTTCACCTGTGTGACATCTCGGACTGTAATGTCAAAGTTCAATAAATAAAAAAATTAATAAATAAATAAATTCCGCTTCCGATCATTGTAGAGTCTGAGTGTAGATCTTTTTGATCATCCTATTTGGCACAGCATGCGCAGAGCCGCATATGGCAAGTTTTCAGATGGTGTGCTTGTTCTCCGCGGTCGACCAATATCTCCGCGGTCGACCAATATCTCTTAATGCAGAGTGGTCTGTGGTAGTTACTATGACAGCCCCAGAGCTACCTCCAACATTCCTCCAACGTGTTATTGAATTTGTGGCGACATTAATTCATCTGTACGAGAGGACCAAATTCGCCCTGATGATATAGTTAGTTGGTTCGATCGCTTAAGGCATATTCCCCGAACCATTCAGCAACTTACTCTGGTTCATTCCGTTGATACTGATGGCAGGCAACAAAGAGGATTACTGAGGTTTGTAGACGAAGGGTCTGCCTTTGCCTTTGGGCTCGCCACGTCACATGAGGTCGATGACCTGCGCCGAATAATCCAATCAACACCCTACCGTTGCTAATATTACTCAGTAATTCGATATTCTTGTTCGTGATGACATTGAAGCTCTGACTGAACGACAACAACTGATATTGTTCATACGTTTCGGGCATGTCGTTGATTGACCTTGCAGTCTTGTGCGGAGGCTCAATTACACTACCGACACCAGGTGGCTTCTTTGGAGTTAGGTCGCCTTACGGGGGATTTGTTTCCACCTTCTCAACGCCGGGCGATGCGACAGCTCTTATCGGTGGGTGTTCGTCTCATTTTTTCATACAAATGGTATTACCGCAATGTATTGGGGCGTCCAGTTTGGAACAAGGAAACACTTTCCTACGCGGCCACTCTCGCATTGATTGAGGTTGGCGCTGACGTCGAATATGGTTTGCAGTCCTGGGCTATGCCTGGACATTATGTACAAATTGTCTTCGCGGCGGGTCATATTGGACTGAACACAGAGGCTGGATGATATTTTGTCCCGACCCGGTGTATGGGTCATTCTCCTCGAGTATGCTATGGTAGTGCTCAAATGCAGCAAGAACATATTCCCTGCATTATGAGTGTGTTAATGAATAGTTCTAATACTACTTGCATGGTGCGACTATTGCAATTTAATGATTCTTCGAGCAAATTGTTTGCGCTCTATCCTAATGAATTTGGTTTGCTAACATTTGGTGAAGCTGTGTCCGTGCATTTTTCCGCACGATCCGCTGAAGTCCATTCATTAATTTACGGTGTTTATCTGCTCCATCTCGGTAAGTGTGTTTTTACTGGTGTGGGTTGGAAAATAGAGTCTGCTACTCTCTATTCTAAAGAATTCTCATTTCTTGCAGATATGATTCAAATGCCTAACATTGCTATTGCCAGACTCTTGAATGTTACAATAATTGCGCGTTTGAATGCCACTCCTTGGCAGGCGTTGGTACATGTGGTACATGTTCCCTGACAGCCGTTAGCTGACCTTAATGATATCACAATTGAATGACAGTGAATGACATTTTGACATATATTGCTTTTACCATGGATCTGCTGGGTACTCTTGTCGCGCTTTTGTATATCTTTTGTACACGTTATGATCTGTATAGATATTGTTCTCAATTTTGTTCTCGAACCTTCATTGTACGTCAACCTGTTCCACCCGGTGACATTGAAATGCATGACCTTCCACTGGACAGTACTCTGGAGACTGCTCCACGTGATCATGTTTTTCATCTTTGCCATCTCATTCTATCCTCTTTTTGTAATGTTTTTTGTTGTTGTTTTTGTTTTTCTTGCTTTCATCACTTTTGTCCGTGGACGTGCGTTTCCATGCTTGGAACGTACTCTCACTTGAGGTCAAGTTCTGGTGTATTGGTTGCTAAACTGATAACTCATGCAGTCTCTAGCACCATTTCTTCCCATATTCTTATCGTTGTTTCTCTTTTGTTTATTTTGCTCGATTGTTTTGACATTTTAATACACTTAAATGCTGTTCTACTTGTATTTTGTTTTGTTTGAACATTTTTGTTTTATTCAAGATATTTAACTGATATTTCGGATAACGAACTAACCTATGCATATGGACTATGAACTTTGGAAATCATTTTAATGAATTATGCCTTTTGTTACTTTTGTATTTCTACTTTGAGATGAATGCACTTCTTCGATAGTATCGTCCATTTTCCAATTTAGGGAGATGTGTGAAATATAGGACTTCTTACCCACCATACAATTACGTAAAGTTCGACATTTCAGTCACCAATTATATATTGTAGTAATTTGTTGCATGCAAACGAGAAGCCATGTTTTAGTTGTTACAATACATATATGTTGTGATGTGTTCTAGTTTTAAGTTCTGTTTGTTTTCATAAAGCTATCCCCGAGATTCCATTTAATGACCTTTAATGGTTTTGTAAACATAAACAATTATATAATTTCAATCTATATGGGTCAATATAGAAGATGTCTATGTAATTGCACTGAATCTGTACTTTGTAATCCTGAATTTGATGTGGATGTTTAGAAAAGGAGGCAGATAGACGAGCGAGATGTCTCAACTGTCCTGAGAGTTTGACAGGTCGGCTTGCCTCTGTAATATACTAGAATTGTATATATAGGAATGATCGGTGTGTACAGGCAGACTAATGCACCATCATGTCTCGATGACAGATGTACCATCTCCAGTTTGTAAGATGATTTTAATCAACGTCACAAAATATTGTTGCAGAAACTTATAAAACAGGGCTATTCCACCAAGCGCCTCCACTCAAAGTTTCTCAAATTTGGCGATACATATCGCATGCTGATAGCAAAATACGAACGTAGCGTGCAAGATCTATGGGGCTACGTTTCGTAACACGTGTCTAATTCCGCTTAACCCGGGGCTAGGGGCCGTATGAGCCCATGTACTTCAAGATCCTCATGGTACTCATATGAACAGTCACAATCAAAGCGTGACTGAGGTACATCATTTTTAGATGACGACTCTATAACGAATATTATGGATTAAGAATACTTATCAGCGATACGGATTTGATATTTTGGAACATCATGATGTCTTGCCGGCATCATTGAAAATTGTTGACCGCTTCTCTCTTGCAGGAAACAAGCCTATGTTTATGTATACTTTTGTCTTTTTGAATTTGGTGCTAATACTGTTATATGGAAATGGAATAGGTCTTTGGATTATGGACGCGGATATTCTCTAATGGACGACGGCTGGATTATGAATGACGGACTAGACGCTTGTAATTACAAATGGTCCGATGTTGATGAAGCTGCGTTGGTCTGCCTGCCGAATGCCGCCGATCATTCCTGAGTTAAGTGGAATGAATATACAATATATCGGTTTAATATTCAACAGACATGGACTCCGTCGTTGTTGTATCCTGTCTCATTTAATGAGGCTATCAAGTCTTCGAGAAATCTGGTAGCGGAACTGAGATCTATCTGTCAACTATTGTGATACGACACTGTAATTGGACACTCTCTCGTCAATCGTTGTACTATGACACACTCCGCAACTGTTGTGATACGACACTGTAATAGGACACTCTTTTGCCAACCGTTGTACCATGACACACTCATCAACTGTTGTGATACGACATTGTAATATGACACTCTCTCGTCGACCGTTGTAATATGATATTCTCGTCAACTATTGTGGTACGACAATGTAAATTACACTCTCTCGCCAACCGTTGTACTATGACAGACTCCGCAACTGTTGTGATACGACACTGTAATAGGACACTCTTTTGCCAACCGTTGTACCATGACACACTCATCAACTGTTGTGATACGACATTGTAATATGACACTCTCTCGTCGACCGTTGTAATATGATATTCTCGTCAACTATTGTGGTACGACAATGTAATAGGACACTCTCTCGCCAACCGTTGTACTATGACACACTCCGCAACTGTTGTGATACGACACTGTAATAGGACACTCTTTTGCCAACCGTTGTACCATGACACACTCATCAACTATTGTGATATGACATTGTAATATGGCACTCTCTCGTCGACCGTTGTAATATGATATTCTCGTCAGCCATTATGATACGACAATCTCTTCCTCCAAGAGACTCTCTCATCGATCAATATATGAATACATGTGATAATTGAACAGGGAATACGATGGTTTTCAATGGTGTTTCCAGCTCGAATGAATTTCATTGCAATACCACACTCTTCATTCTCATACTACAATATAGTGGATCACTCTTGTCAACCACTATGACAACATTATAGCAAGAAACCCATCTAGACGAAAATAACCTTCTGTTTTCTCTATGTCAGCAAAGTGATGATGTGAGATGTTTTCTGCTGGAACCGATGATATTGCAAATACATATCACATCAAGCCAATCTTTGCTGAACTGCTTGCGGTAATGACTTGTAGGTACGTGTCGGGATTCTCATTCTGCTGAATTGTTTGTACAAGTTTTCGTGGCCCTCGTGTATTCTGCTTGACAGTTAGTGGGGGTTAAAATGGTTCTTGCTTCTAGATGTCCGTGCATGTCCGTGCTTGTCCGTGCATGTCTGTTTGAATGATTATTTCCTAACGCTTTGTTGGATTCTTCCGAAATTCGGCATACACATTCCTTTCAACAAGACGCCAGTCGGTATCGCATTTCAGCAACATCTGCCTGAAGGTGGCGCCATTGGGTCAAAGTGGTTCTTGCTTCTAGGTGTCCGTGCATGTCCGCGCATGTCTGTTTGAATGATTATTTCCTAACGCTTTGTTGGATTCTTCCAAAATTCGGCATACACATTCCTTGCAGCAAGACGCTAGTCGATATCGCATTTCAGCAACATCTGCCTGAAGTTGGCGCCACTGGGTCAAAATGGTTCTTGCTTCTATGTGTCCGTGCATATCCGTGCATGTCTGTGCATGTCTGTTTGAATGATTATTCCCTAACGCTTTGTTGGATTCTTCCGAAATTCGGCATACGCATTCCTTGCGACAAGACGCCAGTCGGTATCGCATTTCAGCAACATCTGCCTGAAGGTGGCTCCACTGGGTCAAGTGGATCTTGCTTCTTTGTGTCCGTGGATGTCAGTTACAAGCAATAACTTCCAAATGCTTTCTTGGGCTCTTCCGAAATTCGGCATACACATTCTTTGTGAGAAGACGCGGTTGCGTACTGGATTTGAGTAACATTTGCCTGAAGGTGGCGCCACTGAGTTTCGATTCTTCATCATGTCTGTTCCAGTTAAAATGGGTCTTGCTCTCTTTGTGTCTGTGGATGTCTGTTCAAATTCTTCACAGGCGATAAATTCCAAAAGCTTTGTCGGATTCCTTCGAAATTTAGCATATACACCCCTTGTGACCAGACATGGGTTACCTGAAAGTGGCGCCACTGGGTATTGTTCCAATCTTCTCTACATGTCCGTAGTTTCCATTCAAATTCTTCACAAGCGATAACTTACAAATGTTGTGTCTAATAATTAGACATCCCTAAATGCGTTTGTCATTTTTTCTTCTTTCTTCCGCTTCTCGCTGTTAGTTTTGAATTTCATGTCGCTTCAAATGAAGGACACCATTTTCTTAAATTTGCTGTCCAGTCCTTCTATTCCACATCATATGATTTACGCAGGAACCATATTTTATTTCAGAAGTATAATATGAAATAACTGGCGAGGGAATCCCTGCAGTACGGAACCAGTGTTAGTTTTGAATTTCGTGTCGCCTTAAATGAATAACAACATTTCCTTCAATTTTGCTAAGGAATCATTCTATTCCACATCATATGATTTACCCTAAAGCTTTTGCATGAACCATACTTTCTTTCAGAAGTATAATATGAAATAACTGGCGGGGGGATCCACGCAGTACTGAATCCCTGGTTTTTTTAATTTCGTGTCATCTTAAATGAAGGACAACATTTCCTTCAATTTTGCTATCAAATAATTGTATCTCGCATCATATGATTTATCGTAAAGCTTCTGCAGGAACCATTTGTGTCCACACGAGTTCTTAAAGTTTGGGTGCACACTGTGCATATGATCAATTTCCTGAATTGAAATGAATTCCACCTTGTGGTTTTTCGGACTGACAGATGATGGCATGCAATTGTCAGTGTGGTTGTTTCATGTACAGGGAGCTTTCTATGGCGTTCATGTCAGCACACCTACAACGACCCTCAAGAAGAGCATGTCCCCATCGCCAGGGCGCCGAGCCGCACCCTGTATCTCCCACACTAGCCCTCGCCCGACCCTCATACATGTATATTGTGTTTGAGCATATATTTCCAATATATCTTGACAGAAGCTGAAATTTGTGTGTGTTACGGTCCCACTATAAGTGTAGTAGATTAACATCAATAAATTACAAGCGTCTAGTCCGTCATTCATAATCCAGCCGTCGTCCATTAGAGAATATCCGCGTCCATAATCCAAAGACCTATTCCATTTCCATATAACAGTATTAGCACCAAATTCAAAAAGACAAAAGTATACATAAATATAGGCTTTGTAGAGATACTAGCAGCAGCATGTATTATCGTACGCACTGGTACACAAGCATGGCGGACAGACAGAGATGACGTCATACGTGCACTCCAAGGAATGGTAGTTGAGTGCGCTCCACAGTTACTACTATATACTATTACTATATCGTAACATCTCTCTCTTTTTTTTAAATGAGAAAGTTTTAGAAAACAAGTATCACGAGATTCACAGAATTAAAGAATTCAGAACAGTTCATAAAGTCTTTGTCACAATGTCCTCAGCAAGTTGTAACTTCAGAAATAAACCTTCCAAATAAATGAACTTCTGTTATGTTTTACTTTGCTACAGTTTTCTTTGTCTCACTTTGAATACTGTTCAATTCAATTGATGCAAATAGCACTTTAACGAATGCAAGTAACTGAAACTTTAAACTAAAGTTTAATTTTTCTCATTAAAAATATCTATGTGAAATTTGGCAACACAATATATCAGCAGCATATAGGTATTCCAATGGGTACTAATTGTGCACCCCTGTTGGCTGACCTGTATCTGTTCTCTTATGAATATGACTATATGCAGGCGCTTTCAAAAACCGATCCATTCAAAGCCCGTTCCTTCTCATTCACCAAACGCTATATAGACGATCTTCTCGCTGTGGATAATCGCTATATAAATGACGCAGTGAAGGATATATATCCACCTTCACTGGATTTGAAGGAAACTACAGATAGCCCTACAGGCACATCTTATTTAGATCTTTACCTCTATAAAAATGAAGCGGGCATTCTCTCTCGTCGACTTTATGACAAAAGAGATGATTACAATTTCGACATCGTAAACTATCCCTTTCTGGATAGTAATATTCCAGTGGGACCTGCATATGGCGTATACATATCTCGCTTAGTAGCATTTGCTAGATCCTGTGTTAAATGTGATGATTTTAATCAACGTCACAAAACATTGTTGCAGAAACTTACAAAACAGGGCTATTCCACCAAGCGCCTCCACTCAAAGTTTCTCAAATTTGGCGATACATATCGCATGCTGATAGCAAAATACGAACGTAGCGTGCAAGATCTATGGCGCTACGTTTCGTAACTTGTGTCTAATTCCGCTTAACCCGGGGCTAGGGGCCGTATGACCCATGTACTTCAAGATCCTCATGGTACTCATATGAACAGTCACAATCAAAGCGTGACTGAGGTACATCATTTTTAGATGACGACTCTATAACGAATATTATGGATTAAGAATACTGATCAGCGATACGGATTTGATATTTTGGAACATCATGATGTCTTGCCGGCATCATTGAAAACTGTTGACCGCTTCTCTCTTGCAGGAAACAAGCCTATGTTTATGTATACTTTTGTCTTTTTGAATTTGGTGCTAATACTGTTATATGGAAATGGAATAGGTCTTTGGATTATGGACGCGGATATTCTCTAATGGACGACGGCTGGATTATGAATGACGGACTAGACGCTTGTAATTTGCTCGAACTTTCGAGATTCAAATAGTACCCCTAGATCGCAGAGTCTATTTTGGAACATATTCCTTCAGGTAGCTCGGAGGCTTAGTTACACGGCCACTTCTCCGGCATGTGGTAATTGGTTGCTGTTCCGGTGGCAGCTCTGAGGGGGTCGTCACCCGCGTTCCAGTATTAGTATTCTGATTTTCTAGTATCGGTTGGCGCCGACCTGTATTGGGAGTCTTACGCTGGGGTGTAGCCTCTGTTTGGGACGGAGTCGTCGTCGGTCTCTCCCACGAGAGATATGGTTTCTCCTGTGTCAAACGGAGATGTTTACGGTTTCGACGGAGGAGATTTCCGTTGTCCATTCTAACATCATATGACCGGATATTCACTTTCTTCTGTACCTGTCCACGTTGCCACTCTTTAACGTGGGGTGATATCGGCTGGACTCGCACAGTTTGGCCCTTTTGGAGGGGAGGTAGGTTTCTAGCCTGTCGATTGTATTGGTTTGTCATGCGTTGTCTCTTTTTCCTTTTGTAGGTCTGTTGAGAATATCCAGAAGAGCAAGGTAAGGATCAGAGCCAGATTTTATTGCTTTTTTCAATGCTCTCTTCACAATTTTGACTGTCGCCTCAGCCTTGCCATTCGATTGAGGATAGCCTGGGGAGCTCGTGACATGTTTGAATCGGTAAGTTTCCATTATCGGAGACCAAGACATCAACCAATCCATGACGCGACAGGTGTGCCTTGAGTTTTCTGATCACTTGAGTGGATGTTTTGTTGGTGAGTCTATAGACTTCAAAGAAATCACTGTAATAGTCTGTGGTAATCAGGTAGTCACGGTCATATACGGTCACAATATCAGTTGCGATTTTCGCCCAGGGCCGGTCTGGAATATCATGAGGTTTCAATGGCTCATTTTGTTGTTTGACCGGAAATGAACAGCAGACATTTTGACACACAGTCCTGAATATGCGCGTTCATCGAGGGACAGTAAACACACTCCCTTGCTCGTCGTCGACAAGCTTCGATTCCAGAATGTGAGCTGTGTAAGCGTTGTAGTATATCTGATCGCAGTGTCTGAGGAATAACGCAACGTTGACCTCGATAAATGACTCCATTCTGCACAGACAGCTCATCGCGTACATCGAAATATGGAAGTGAAGCAGCCGGAACTTCAGATTTTGTTAGAGGCCATCCTTTGAGAATCACAGTGTTCAAGGTTTGTAGAGCAGTGTCTTTCTCAGTCGCAGTCTGAATTTCTTTCTGTCTCGAGTCTGAGACTGGCAGGTAGTCAGCCATATCAAGATGTTCGAGTTCTTCTTCTAAGGCTGAAATTTCTTCTTGGTCAGAGGAATGCTGGCCTTCAGTGCTGTTTAGATACGCACGTGACAGCGTATCTGCCAGATACATTTCAGTGCCTTTTTTGTAGACTATTTCGAGACATCGGGCATTACAGACTAGTGTTTTGTGTTAAATGCCGTCATTTACATCTGACGACGATACAGCTCACCAATCTCCATTGTACGAGTTGTCACAGCGAAACAGCTCACCAATTACCAGTATACGAGTTGTCAGAGCATTTCCATCATAGCTCTCTAGATTTGTATCTAATACCGCTTATGCCGGTGCTAGGGGCCGTGTGGTCATATCATCCAAGTTGCCACATGAACAGGTACAATAAAAGCGTACCTGAGATACAACACATATCACGAATCGTTAGATTCTTGGTATGTGCTTTAGAATAGGTTAACCAGAAGACTATTCTGTGAAGTCATGTGACGCAGTCAGTATGTCGGCACCTCTTCCCACTTCCCTTATATGTGTTGTAATTTTTCCTGTATATGGCGAGATTCTGCTGGTGGACGTTTCGTCCCCGAGGCCCGCCCCCTGTACAGACCTTTTGGTCTTTGATATATGTTGGCATTTGTGGGAAGTTGATGCTGGGTCGACATCGGGCCTTACAGACTAGTCTTTTGTGTTAAATGCCGTCATTTACATCTGACGACGATACAGCTCACCAATCTCCAATGTACGAGTTGTCACAGCGAAACAGCTCACCAATTACCAGTATACGAGTTGTCAGAGCATTTCCATCATAGCTCTCTAGATTTGTATCTAATACCGCTTATGCCGGTGCTAGGGGCCGTGTGGTCATATCATCCAAGTTGCCACATGAACAGGTACAATAAAAGCGTACCTGAGATACAACACATATCACGAATCGTTAGATTCTTGGTATGTGCTTTAGAATAGGTTAACCAGAAGACTATTCTGTGAAGTCATGTGACGCAGTCAGTATGTCGGCACCTCTTCCCACTTCCCTTATATGTGTTGTAATTTTTTCCTGTATATGGCGAGATTCTGCTGGTGGACGTTTCGTCCCCGAGGCCCGCCCCCTGTACAGACCTTTTGGTCTTTGATATATGTTGGCACTTGTGGGAAGTTGATGCTGGGTCGACATCGGGCCTTACAGACTAGTCTTTTGTGTTAAATGCCGTCATTTACATCTGACGACGATACAGCTCACCAATCTCCAATGTACGAGTTGTCACAGCGAAACAGCTCACCAATTACCAGTATACGAGTTGTCAGAGCATTTCCATCATAGCTCTCTAGATTTGTATCTAATACCGCTTATGCCGGTGCTAGGGGCCGTGTGGTCATATCATCCAAGTTGCCACATGAACAGGTACAATAAAAGCGTACCTGAGATACAACACATATCACGAATCGTTAGATTCTTGGTATGTGCTTTAGAATAGGTTAACCAGAAGACTATTCTGTGAAGTCATGTGACACAGTCAGTATGTCGGCACCTCTTCCCACTTCCCTTATATGTGTTGTAATTTTTACCTGTATATGGCGAGATTCTGCTGGTGGACGTTTCGTCCCCGAGGCCCGCCCCCTGTACAGACCTTTTGGTCTTTGATATATGTTGGCATTTGTGGGAAGTTGATGCTGGGTCGACATCGGGCCTTACAGACTAGTCTTTTGTGTTAAATGCCGTCATTTACATCTGACGACGATACAGCTCACCAATCTCAAATGTACGAGTTGTCACAGCGAAACAGCTCACCAATTACCAGTATACGAGTTGTCAGAGCATTTCCATCATAGCTCTCTAGATTTGTATCTAATACCGCTTATGTCGGTGCTAGGGGCCGTGTGGTCATATCATCCAAGTTGCCACATGAACAGGTACAATAAAAGCGTACCTGAGATACAACACATATCACGAATCGTTAGATTCTTGGTATGTGCTTTAGAATAGGTTAAGCAGAAGACTATTCTGTGAAGTCATGTGACGCAGTCAGTATGTCGGCACCTCTTCCCACTTCCCTTATATGTGTTGTAATTTTTTCCTGTATATGGCGAGATTCTGCTGGTGGACGTTTCGTCCCCGACGCCCGCCCCCTGTACAGACCTTTTGATCTTTGATATATGTTGGCACTTGTGGGAAGTTGATGCTGGGTCGACATCGGGCCTTACAGACTAGTCTTTTGTGCTAAATGCCGTCATTTACATCTGACGACGATACAACTCGCCAATCTCCAATGTACGAGTTGTCACAGCGAAACAGCTCACCAATTACCAGTATACGAGTTGTCAGAGCATTTCCATCATAGCTCTCTAGATTTGTATCTAATACCGCTTATGTCGGTGCTAGGGCCGTGTGGTCATATCATCCAAGTTGCCACATGAACAGGTACAATAAAAGCGTACCTGAGATACAACACATATCACGAATCGTTAGATTCTTGGTATGTGCTTTAGAATAGGTTAACCAGAAGACTATTCTGTGAAGTCATGAAACGCAGTCAGTATGTCGGCACCTCTTCCCACTTCCCTTATATGTGTTGTAATTTTTTCCTGTATATGGCGAGATTCTGCTGGTGGACGTTTCGTCCCCGACGCCCGCCACCTGTACAGACCTTTTGGTCTTTGATATATGTTGGCATTTGTGGGAAGTTGATGCTGGGTCGACATCGGGCCTTACAGACTAGTCTTTTGTGTTAAATGCCGTCATTTACATCTGACGACGATACAGCTCACCAATCTCCAATGTACGAGTTGTCACAGCGAAACAGCTCATCAATTACCAGTATACGAGTTGTTAGAGCATTTCCATCATAGCTCTCTAGATTTGTATCTAATACCGCTTATGCCGGTGCTAGGGGCCGTGGTCATATCATTCAAGTTGCCACATGAACAGGTACAATAAAAGCGTACCTGAGATACAACACATATCACGAATCGTTAGATTCTTGGTATATGCTTTAGAATAGGTTTACCAGAAGACTATTCTGTGAAGTCGTATGACCCAGTCAGTATGTCGCACCTCTTCCCACTTCCCTTATATGTGTTGTAATTTTTACCTGTATATGGCGAGATTCTGCTGGTGGACGTTTCGTCCCCGAGGCCCGCCCCCTGTACAGACCTTTTGGTCTTTGATATATGTTGGCATTTGTGGGAAGTTAATGCTGGGTCGACATCGGGCCTTACAGACTAGTCTTTTGTGTTAAATGCCGTCATTTACATCTGACGACGATACAGCTCACCAATCTCCAATGTACGAGTTGTCACAGCGAAACAACTCACCAATTACCAGTATACGAGTTGTCAGAGCATTTCCATCATAGCTCTCTAGATTTGTATCTAATACCACTTATGCCGGTGCTAGGAGCCGTGTGGTCATATCATCCATGTTGCCACATGAACAGGTGCAATAAAAGCGTACCTGAGATACAACACATATCACGAATCGTTAGATTCTTGGTATGTGCTTTAGAATAGGTTAAGCAGAAGACTATTCTGTGAAGTCATGTGACGCAGTCGGTATGTCGGCACCTCTTCCCACTTCCCTTATATGTGTTGTAATTCGTTGAAGACGCTTTGGTGCAGAAAGCAGAGCTTTATTCTGGATAGTAACCAGCGGCTTGTGGTCAGTTTCTGCAGTCACCTTCTGCCCATATGTGTACTGGTGAAATTTTGAACTTGCGAAAACAATCGCCAAACCGTCTTTCTCGATTTGAGCATAGTTTCTCTCAGTGGAGGTCAGTGCTCGACTGGCATATGCTACAGGTTGCTCTTTCTGTAAAAAAGGTCGCACCAAGTCCTGTTTCAGAGGCATCACACTGGATAGTGATTTCATCATTGATGTTGAAGTACCTTAACACTGGGGTCTGTGTGACAGCAGTTTTGATGTTCTGGAATGCCTGGTCATGTTCCAATGTCCAATTCCATGCAGCGTTCTTTTTAGTTAGTTGGCTCAGAGGTTCACACATGTTTGACAGGCCTTTCAGAAACTTTGACAACTAGTTGAGTAGTCCGACAACACGTTGTATGCCAGACACATCGGCAGGTTTTGGCATGTTCAAGACTACGTCAATCTTCTCAGGATCTGCTTGTAATCCAGAAGAGGTAAGTAGATGACCAATGAAAGGAATATGTTGGTTTTTTAATTCCACCTTGTCAGGGTTCAAGATAATGTTCTTTTCACGACAGCGTTGCAACAGCTTGACTACACGCTCATCATGGTTGGCAGCGGCTTCCTCATCAGTTTCTCCTTCGCCAATGGTAAGTATGTCATCAGCTACACGGAAAGTGCCAGGTAAGTCTTGAAGAGCATCATCTAGTTTGCGTTGAAAGATTTCCGGTGCAGGTGAGATCCCGAATGGAAGTTTCAACCTTTACAGACTAGTCTTTTGTGTTAAATGCCGTCATTTACATCTGACGACGATACAGCTCACCAATCTCCAATGTACGAGTTGTCACAGCGAAACAGCTCACCAATTACCAGTATACGAGTTGTCAGAGCATTTCCATCATACCTCTCTAGATTTGTATCTAATACCGCTTATGCCGGTGCTAGGGGGCCGTGTGGTCATATCATCCAAGTTGCCACATGAACAGGTACAATAAAAGCGTACCTGAGATACAGCACATATCACGAATCGTTAGATTCTTGGTATGTGCTTTAGAATAGGTTAACCAGAAGACTATTCTGTGAAGTCATGTGACGCAGTCAGTATGTCGGCACCTCTTCCCACTTCCCTTATATGTGTTGTATTTTTTTCCTGTATATGGCGAGATTCTGCTGGTGGACGTTTCGTCCCCGAGGCCCGCCCCCTGTACAGACCTTTTGGTCTTTGATATATGTTGGCACTTGTGGAAAGTTGATGCTGGGTCGACATCGGGCCTTACAGACTAGTCTTTTGTGTTAAATACCGTAATTTACATCTGACGACGATACAGCTCAACAATCTCCAATGTACGAGTTGTCACAGCGAAACAGTTCACCAATTACCAGTGTGCGAGTTGTCAGAGCATTTCCATCATAGCTCTCTAGATTTGTATCTAATACCGCTTATGCCGGTGCTAGGGGCCGTGTGGTCATATCATCCAAGTTGCCACATGAACAGGTGCAATAAAGCGTACCTGAGATACAACACATATCACGAATCGTTAGATTCTTGGTATGTGCTTTAGAATAGGTTAACCAGAAGACTATTCTGTGAAGTCATGTGACGCAGTCAGTATGTCGGCACCTCTTCCCACTTCCCTTATATTTGTTGTAATTTTTTCCTGTAAATGGCGAGATTCTGCTGGTGGACGTTTCGTCCCCGAGGCCCGCCCCCTGTACAGACCTTTTGGTCTTTGATATATGTTGGCACTTGTGGGAAGTTGATGCTGGATCGACATCGGGCCTTACAGACGAGTCTTTTGTGTTAAATACCGTCATTTACATCTGACGACGATACAGCTCACCAATCTCCAATGTACGAGTTGTCACAGCGAAACAGCTCACCAATTACCAGTATACGAGTTGTCAGAGCATTTCCATCATAACTCTCTAGATTTGTATCTAATACCGCTTATGCCGGTGCTAGGGGCCGTGTGGTCATATCATCCAAGTTGCCACATGAACAGGTACAACAAAAGCGTACCTGAGATACAACACATATCACGAATCGTTAGATTCTTGGTATGTGCTTTAGAATAGGTTAACCAGAAGACTATTCTGTGAAGTCATGTGACGCAGTCAGTATGTCGGCACCTCTTCCCACTTCCCTTATATGTGTTGTGATTCGTTGAAGACGCTTTGGTGCAGAAAGCAGAGCTTTATTCTGGATAGTAACCAGCGGCTTGTGGTCAGTTTCTGTAGTCACCTTCTGCCCATATGTGTACTGGTGAAATTTTGTACTTGCGAAAACAATCGCCAAACCGTCTTTCTCGATTTGAGCATAGTTTCTCTCAGTGGAGGTCAGTGCTCGACTGGCATATGCTACAGGTTGCTCTTTCTGTAAAAAAGGTCGCACCAAGTCCTGTTTCAGAGGCATCACACTGGATAGTGATTTCATCATTGATGTTGAAGTACCTTAACACTGGGGTCTGTGTGACAGCAGTTTTGATGTTCTGGAATGCCTGGTCATGTTCCAATGTCCAATTCCATGCAGCGTTCTTTTTAGTTAGTTGGCTCAGAGGTTCACACATGTTTGACAGGCCTTTCAGAAACTTTGACAACTAGTTGAGTAGTCCGACAACACGTTGTATGCCAGACACATCGGCAGGTTTTGGCATGTTCAAGACTACGTCAATCTTCTCAGGATCTGCTTGTAATCCAGAAGAGGTAAGTAGATGACCAATGAAAGGAATATGTTGGTTTTTTAATTCCACCTTGTCAGGGTTCAAGATAATGTTCTTTTCACGACAGCGTTGCAACAGCTTGACTACACGCTCATCATGGTTGGCAGCGGCTTCCTCATCAGTTTCTCCTTCGCCAATGGTAAGTATGTCATCAGCTACACGGAAAGTGCCAGGTAAGTCTTGAAGAGCATCATCTAGTTTGCGTTGAAAGATTTCCGGTGCAGGTGAGATCCCGAATGGAAGTTTCAACCGTCTGAATCGCCCGAACGGCGTCCCAAAAATAGTGAGGAGACTGGATTCATCATCCAATGCTACGTGCCAGAATCCATTCCTGACGTCGAACTTCGAGAAAACTTTTGCCTTCGAGAGTTCCGGCAGTAAGTCCTCGATTACAGGTAAGGGGTAGTGACTCCTCTTCAAAGCAGCATTTAGCGGTTTGGGATCTGTACAGATTCTCAACTTCCCATTTGGTTTTTTAGCAATCACCAAGCTGGACACCCAATCAGTTGGTTCGTCAACGCGTGTTATTATCTTCAGTCTCTCAAGTTTGTTCAGTTCTTTGCGCAAAGGATCCCGTAAGGCTATGGGTATTCTGCGCAAGTGTTGTTTCACATGAAATACAGTTTTGTCTACCTCAAGATGCTGTTCTCCATCAAGTTGTCCTATTTTCCCTTGAAAGACATCCCGAAACCCGAAACCTTGTCCTTTGTCAGATTTAGAGGCTCTGTTGACTGGTTAGCATTCACCAACAAGATGTTTTCATAAAGAACTTGTAGTAACATCATCTGCTAAGCAGCTTTAGCACCCAAGAATGGTACAGCTTCATGATCAACAACGACAAATTTCACACGATACTTTTTGGAGTTCTTTGGATTCCGGAGTTCCAACATCGCCATGCCCAAGGTAAGTATACTCGATAGTTTTGTAGCGGTTCCTTCGATTTTAGCGTCCTTTGGCAAATTAGATTTAGAAATCACATTGCAGGTTGCTCCTGAGTCGATCTGAAACTTCATCGGGATGTTATTGAGAGTAAGTGTTGCGAAGATTTTGTTTTTCACATCATCCACGACAGTCACAGTTTCAACAGTAAGTATGTCTTCAGGTGTAGAAGAGTCCGAAGTCCGTAGTTTGTGTTTTGATGGACGACGTTTCAGATTGCCCTTGCACATAGAAGCGAAGTGTGATAGTGTGCCACACTTTGAACCGGGTTTCCCGTATGCTGGACACTTTGTTCTGTCAGGTGCATGCTTGTGCCCACAAAACTTACAGTTAAATTTCAGAACTTTGCCTTTAGACTTTTTCCAGTTGGATTTCTTGCTACCGTCAACGACATGGAGATCTTCTTTCCCAGCCATGAGTCCCAAACTTGTTTCCAGCGCTTCCAGTTTGCTGTCAAATTGCCTTTCAGTTGCAGTTTAGGAGGCAGGGGGATACTGCTGCGCAAACCGGATTGAGGTTCATGTCCAACATGAACATGTCCTTCATCAGGATCATCATTATTCATCTTGAATTAATTTATATGAAGTTTCCAGTTGAATTTCATCAAAATCAACGTTTTCTCAGTTTGCAGTATGAACCATCTCGGCTTCCATAGAAAATTCACATGTTGTGGAATTCACCCACAAATGGTTTGGAAATTTACAGATAGTTTTGGCAGGGGGGATTCACGTTTCCAAGAGTCCAATAAAGTACATACGCCAATGCAGATACACCACTGTGTAAATATGTCAACACGTGGTCAAAGTCAATGTGGTCCCTTCCCGCTCCAGGTTAGACAATTGATACATCGCTATAGGCCACCATACATTCCGGTTGCAGAAGTGCGGAGTTGCTATTTTGAGAGTTTGTAGATTTCACCGCTCATACGTCTTTAGCATGAATCCGATTGATAGAGGAAGTTAGTTCACAGTTCATTCTCCGATAAGAATGCTAATTAGTAAGTATAAAGTCACTTACAAGTCCAGTTCGGCTCGCCAAAGTCCAGTTTGCATGCGTGCTAGCTTGCAGAAGTGGGCCGCTTGAAGAGTTTATGCAAAACGAAACCAGTTAATGAACTCGGCTAGTAGGTCCGTTTACCACGAGATCAAGTTGTCTCAAGTACTTCTGACACCATGTTACGGCCCATTATAAGTGTAGATTAACAACAATAAAGTCCTTTGTAGAGATACTAGCAGCAGCATGTATTATCGTACGCACTGGTACACAAGCATGGCGGACAGACAGAGATGACGTCAAACGTGCACTCCAAGGAATGGTAGTTGAGTGCGCTCCACAGTTACTACTATATACTATTACTATATCGTAACAGTGTGTTGTCTGCAATATTGGGATAATTGCGACCCCAAAAGGTTTCAATTTATCAGGCACAGACCCGTCAGATTCGTCTTAAATCTGGTATGAATATATCATGACATATGATGTCGCTTGGGATTGCGCTTCGCCCACTTGTGCTTACAGGTAGCCCACTTCGTGTCAAATCTAAATTTGATTTCGCTCATCAGATTTTTCTCCAATTTGGTATGCAGATACCATGCCATGATATGTCCCTTGGGATTGTATTTCATCTGTTGCCTTCTACACACTAGTGGCGACACCTGGTGGAAAAATCTGAAATTTGTTTCTGGCAATAATTTGGCAACTGCTCATCGGATTCTTCTCAAATTTTGTATTCATATCATGCCATAAGATGTCACTTGGGATTGTGTTTCGCACACTTGTGCATACAAATCTAAATTTGGTTTCCGGGCAATAACCCCTTTTCAGATTCTTCCCAAAGTTCGTATGCTGATACACCATGTCATGAGATGATCCTTGGGATTGCATTTCACCCACTTGCACCCACAGATGGCGACACCTGGTGGCAAATTTAAAATTTGGTTTCCGGACAATAGGTTGAGGATGCATTCAGTTTCTTATCAAATTTGGTTTGCAGATAAAATGCCTTGGGATGTCACTTGGGGTCGCTTCTTGGTTACATAATTTCCATGCTTCACTGCATGGAAACTAGATTACAGAAACAAAAAAACGTTCAGTCAACCGTTCAGAATTGATTTTAAAACTTGGAAAGGCAGAAAGACCCTTCCGCATCCAACGCCTATGAAGTAGCAGTTGCCTCGCTCATGTATATCCCCCCCCAAGACCAACAATGCTAAAAAATATTGCTACCATTTCGGCGGGGGACTTAGCATCCTCTGGCTGCTTGTTAATCTTCAATCGAACAACATGCAGCCTTTTGTCTGATGTGGCCTCTGACCAACAGCCCAAAAATAAGACCATATTAAAATAATTCTTATTTAACACCATGTCAAATATTCCTGAGGTGAACTGATTATGCCACGGCATTTACCTCGGCAATTGCTGATTGTCGTGGTGAATTGCGATGGCTGGACCAAGCACTTTAGTATGGTTGGGTTTCATGCCATTTATCAACCAATGAGAGCGCTCAGACAGCGCACCATACCAGGCAATGTTTCAGCACTGGCCAATCGGGTATTCTTTTAGGCTCATGCTGCACAGCTCGGCTCGGGAGTATACATAGCACAAAACTGAATCGCCGGTGGTGCTGGACAAGAAAACTGTAGTCTATGTATGGACTTGGCCACGTCATTGGGGGTATGGTGATTCTGTACCAGTGCAGAACGCTATAGTCTGTCCATTTTAATTAGTCGTCTACTTTGGAGCTTGTCAAAAATCAGTAGTTAAATATAGCAGCGAGCTGCAATCTTCGGGTTGTAAGCACCCATCGTAGCCAATGAACTAACAGCATTAGTTTTAGACCTGGAAGCCACCCTATTTGGCAAAACGCCATTTGCTTCCTTTTAGATGTAACCTACATAGTTACCGCTGAAGAACAATCCGTCAATTCGCAAATTTGAATGATTTCTTTTGAGAAGAGCGGGAAAACTATGAAAGCAATATGGCAACGATTGACATATTCCAGAAGAGCTGCTCCTGGACAAAATAATGCAACTAACTAAAAGGCTGTACCACCTATAGTTCCAGAGTTATAGTCCGTACAAAATGTGTGCAGTTTCTGACAAAAAATCAAGATGGCGGCCAAACCACGTGATCTAAGAACAAATTTTGTGCATATTCATGATCGCCATATCGGAATACATGTATATAGTTACTTTCCCCATCCAAATCCGTTATTTGAAAATCCGACAATTTTGATTGGTCAATGGCGGCCATTTTATTTCACCGAGCAAATTTTCAAATAGAAAACTCAGAGCCCTCGATCCATCGATCAAGTGTACTAAGTTTCGAGTCAATCGGCCCAGCAGTTTCAGAGAAGAAGATCTCGAAAGGTTTTAGAATAAATCCAAAATGGCCGCCAAACTATCTGACCAATCACTTTCTTCTTTTGATATGCATAAGATCTCACATTCCCCAATACCTATGTGAAGTTTCTATTTCATCGGTTAAATAACGTCCAAGGACATTTTGGGAGAAAATCGGGCAGAAGAAAAAAAAATACCAATACCAAGAGGTTATCCTATTTATGCATGAATTTTCTTTTTAGAACAATTGTACTCTACAAAATGACCGCCATTAATCCGTGATATCGATCATATATCATGCTTGGAATAACTTTGTAATTCTCTCCAACTAAAAGTTCAGTACACTTGTTTGGAACCTCATTCGGTGGGAACCACCTCAACGAATTCCCGCGGGGAACCCGTTTATGTGGCTGTCCAATCGATGTGTTTCCCGAGGGACGTACAATCTACGTGATGTGTGTTGTTCACTCAATGTGCCCCTCGACGAATTCCCGGGGGTATCCGGTTATATGGCTGTCCACTCGATGTGTTTCCCGAGAGACATGTTGTCTACCCGGTGGGGGGTGTGGGTATCGGTAAGTGTGTGCTGATCACTCTATGTTGTCACCCCTCCTAGGGTTATGAAACGTCGGTGCTACGATATCTAATGAGACCAAACATCATACTGGGAAGTTGCTGGTGTGTCATCACATAGCCGACGGTCGGCAATAAAAGTATATATAAGCCGGCTGGGATTTGGTACACTACCATGTGAGTTAGCCAATAAAGCCATGGTCGTCTTCAGCCCAACCTCTAAATATGCTTTGGTGTGAATTTGTTTAATTGAGGTCAATACCACTAGAATAATCATCTTGTATTTAGTCATATCAAAAGTGGGCACAGAAATCTCGTTCTGTTTGGTGAATTCGTACATATATATATGTCCTTGATGAAGAATATTTATTACCAGTTGGAATATAGGCGATATCCACAATGGTCTTTCCGTTACGCGCCTGATGTGGGAAGCAGACGAAAAAAGGCCAAATCAGAAATTTATATCTTTTGACCAATTATAAAGGTCAATCGCCAAAATGCAGTTTGTGACCACAGCGGGTCAATTTTAATCTTTACCGACCACAGTTCTACCCGCAGTAAAGACGTGGCGCACGATTAGCTTAAAGCGTGAGTTGGTGATCAGCGTAAACCCAGAAGGGCCGTTCGATCAAATGAAACTGGTCCTGCAACAGATACTGTGAGCACGGTGAGCTAGGAGCACATTAATTCGGAACTTTAAACATTGCTGATTATCATTAATCCACACATTGTGCGTGGTTTTCAGCCGTACGCCATATAGCCTACTCGTCCAATAGGAAATGACCCCGAGAAAATAGTCTCATGTCAACGAGACTTCAAATACGCGGCGGGTCGCCTGAATCGTCAAGAATGGCCTGTTAATTGATAGGGATGGTCGATTGATAACTTTATTTAAGGTTAAATATCATGTAAACAGTAGCCGGTGGCTATCCGAATGTCCATGCGCAGGAGCAGGATATTTGTGACCCGTAAGTGGGCTGAATACACGATGGTCGAACCGTATAGCCACGAAAACATTGGGAGTTAGACTTTACAATATGCAGTATTACCATGTACTGTTCTAGTTCTCAATGCGGGTGATCTATAAATAGAACTAACATAATGATGTACAAATAGAACAGGTTTCTTCACGGTGGCCCCCGCGTCCCGATGTAGAGCGATGTTGTCATCGGGGACCAGCAAATTCTCAACATGCATTTAATTCTTTCATTGGCCCGTTAGTTTTATATAATATAGCATGGTACAATCGCTCGCGAAAGGTAGAAACATCCGTGCATTACCGTTGTTATCTTATCGGCAGAATATCGGTAGAAGAAAATGGCATCCGCTTTGGCAAATTCCCCGATACCCGAATGAGGTGAAATTTAAGATCATAGCGCCATCTATACACCCCTATACAAATCTGACGGGGCATAACTTTGTTGGCGGCATTGGTCCGAATGGGTCCGAGGTATCAGTTTGAAGCTCCCGTCGGGGAGAGTTCGACTGGACAGTTGCGGCGTGGAAGGAAGGCCATGGCGCGCATGCGGACATTTTGGCTGTGCGTGGCGTGTGTTTGAGTGATTGAGAGGCTATATCGTATCCAAATAGGGCTTGCAGGGTCTCGTATTGAAGCTTTTGTGGTGTAGATAACGACTTAGGGATGTCCATGTCATCAGTGACGGCATAGGTGAAGTCATCAGTAGAAGTAGTAGCGAAAGCGGATATTTTGGGGTGCGTGGGGGTAGTTTGAGTGATTTAGGGACCATTCTTTGTCCGAATGGGTCGTGTGAGGTGTCAATCTGAAGTACTCTTGGTCCGGAGGAGAGTCAGACAGCACTGGTGGGTCGTGAACATAGAGATCATGGCCCGCTTCCACAGACGGGGAATTATGGGAAAAGGTTATGGGAATAGACGTTTTGGGGTCGAGATGGACCACTGTTGGCCCGAATGGGCCGTGGGAGGTGCCATAGTGAAGTGCTCATGGAGGAGCCTCCAACTCGGCTGATGGGTCGTGGAAGTAGGGGCTATGGCACGCATGCGCAGTGGGAAAATTGCAGTGGAATGGTCGTTTTGGGGTCGAAATGGCCCAATATTGGTTCGAATTGGTCGTATGGGGTGTTGAAGCATTCATGGAGCAGCATCCGACTGGATGGGTGTGTAGTGGGAGAACCCTCCGTCTTCGCTTGCGCAGTGGAAAAAAGGGCATGGGAATGGACGTTTTGGTGTCGAGATGGTTCAATATTGATATGCGCTGGCGCACTCGGGGAGTAGTAGAAAAAGGGCGATTCGGAAGTGCAAAATAGCGTGTTTGGGAGAGGTGGCCATGTTCGCTCTCGTTACCTGATAGATTTACCTCAGCGTATGTGTGTATGGTAGAGGAGGGGGCGGAGAAAGAGGAATTCGGGTGAGTCTGGTCATATAAAGTCGTTTGTAAACCATTAGCTGCTCTATCCGAACATGATTGGTATCCTATTGAAGCTCTTATCGGTTGGAGCGAGACTGGTATTGATACGCGTGCGCATGCGGAATGAGGAGTAGTAGAGAAAGGAGATTTTCGGAGGTGCTGACTATGCCCCAGGCACTTCAAGGTTATATGAATAGCAATACTTGAAACGAGAGAAGAGGAATCACACGAAACGCCTTATCACCTATGTTAACGCCTCATCGATTTATCATAACGCCTTAAGGCCCTAGAATAGCGCTTTAACGCCCTAGAAAAACGCCTTGACGCTATGATGCAGACAGATGAAAGATAGAAAGATCAACTCGTTCACAAGTTTTCATATAGTTTATTCTCCCCAACGTTACGTTCCCAGCCAAGCTGGGGGAGCTGCGTTTGATATGTTTACAATTCAAGTATGATCTTGTCCAATCAGAAGCCGCCATTTGGCGCTACATCTGTCATATTCGTTCTTGTCTGTAAGATGTATTCTAGACAGCTCTTGTCCAATCAGAAACCTCCATTTCAGAAAGTTCAATCTTCGGTCATGTTCGCTCTGACCCGTTTGTTCTAATCGTCGTCGAGCGGACCATGACACTAAACCGCCAACATGTTCTGGAACAGCTGTTTGCGCGATTTGATCGCATTTTGCAAGGTCTCGGTGGGTGACAGTCCCATATTCTCTTCTAAGTGACATTTGGCCTTCATGGTGGACCTGTGCCGTTCATAGATCGCCATGGCTATTTTCCTGATGCAGGGGCACATTTTGATGTACGCCTGTTGTACGCTTCCATCGCCGCAGCATGAATATTAATAGCTGCTGTCACCAGATGATCCCAGATGGTAGGCTCTTCCTCACTTCCCTGGGATATAAGCTGACTATTTGAAGTCAAGCTCCCTGCATCAGTAGATAGACTCTCAATAGTCTTTGTTTCGGTATCAGTCGATGGACTCTCAGAATCAGCTGGCATATTCTCAACATCCGCCTCAATGGGCTCATTGGTATATTCAATCCCATGTATATTCTCCTGTTATTGCATCATATCGTAACGTCTGGCGACCGTCCGTTCGCAGTCAGAGCAAAAATAAGCCATGTGCATTTTGGGACATGCTTGCATTCTTGGACAGTAACACCCGTCAACGCCCAGCTTAGCGCTTCAACGCCCTGGAGAAATAGCTCAGGAGCTCTGATATTACTAAATATTCCTTGAAATTGACATTAATTGATCAAAATACAGTGACGCCCGTCAACGCTCGTCTTTACGCCTCAACGCCAGTCTCAGCGAATTAACGCCCTATCTTAGCGCGTTAACTTAACGCTTCGACGCCCTAGCTTAACGCTTTAACACGATATAGTAACGTCTTAACGCCCGATCGTAACGCCTCGACGCATGTGTGGTACACCTATTTTATGTTGGACCTGTCATATTCCCTCTTGCTCGTTAGGTGTATTCTCGGCTGCTCCTATCCAATCACGTACAATCAGAAGCCGCCCTTTGAGAAACTCGGAGCTGTGGGATGGACCGTTTAAGAACTCGGAGTTTTAGGAGCTCGGAGCTCTTCGGGTCGGAGCTCATGAAGCTCGAAGTTCAGAAGTCACGTCGTCGCACGCCGGCGCACGCACCTGCGGGTCATAGGGTAAAGGGTGCATCACAGGCGCGTGCGCAAGCGTGCGAGGACGTGACTTCGACGGACGTCGCTGCATTTCGATGAATTTGTGTCAAGTCCATGGAATATCTAGAAATATCAGAGCGTCTGGGCTCTTTCACCGGGGCGTTGAATTGTCAAGCTGGGAGTTGACGGGTGTTACTGTTCATAAAATCAAGCATAAACCAAAAACGGGCACAGTCGACGTTCAACCGTTGACATGGCTTATACTTGATCCGACTGCGAACGGACGCTCACCACACGTTACGATGCGATGCGACACCAGAAGAATATACATGAGATTAAAGACACCGAGGTGCCCACTGGGGCCGATGCTGAGAATATGCCAGCTGATTTTGAGAATCCACCGACTGATACCGAAACAGAGACTGTTCTATCTACTGATACGGAGAGCCTGACCTCAGATAGTTAGCCTACATCCCAAGGAAGTGAGAATGAATCTACCTTCCGGGTTCGTATTAATACTCATGCTGCGGCGATCGAAAACGCCGGACAGGATAACTTACAACAGTCGTACATCAAAATTCTCCACTACATCATGAAAATAGCCATGGCGATCTATGAACTGTATGGACTGCTACCGTTTGAAACGAATAGCGGCCCCACGCACAGATCCACCATGAAGACCAAGCGCCACTTAGAAGAGGATATGGGACTATCACCCACCGAGGCACTGCAAAATGCGCAAACCGCTGCTCCAGGACATGTTGCCGTATCATTATCCTGGTCTGTCCGACGACGATTACAACGGGTCAGAGCGAATATGGCCCAAGACTGACCTTTCTGAAATGGAGGTTTCTGATTGGACAAGAGCAGCCGAGGATACATCTCAATGACAAGAACGTGTGCGACAGATGCAGCGCCAAATGCTGGCTTCTGATTGGAAAAGAGCATATTTGAATTGTAAACATATCCAACGCAGCTCCCCCAGCTTGGATATGATGTAACATTGAAGAAAATAAACTATATGAAAACTTGTGAACGAGTTGATCTTTCTTTCCCTCGTCTGTCTGCATCATGGCGTCAAGGCGTTATGCTAGGGCATTAAGGCGTTAAGATAAAACGTTAAGGTGTTAAAATAGGCGTTAAAGCCTTTCGTGGGATTCCCCTTCTCTCGCCGCAAGTATTGCTATGCATGCAGCCTTGAAGCACCTGGGCATATTCAGCACCTCCGAAACTCCCCCTTGTCTACTATTCCTTATTCCGCATACGCACGCGTATCACTGCTGGCTCCACCCGATAATAGGATACCACTCATGTTTGGATACAGTCTGAGGCTAATGGTTTACAAACGACTTTTTATGACCACTCACTCACTCACCCGCATTCCTTCTCCTCTTCCACTTTCTCCTTCTCTTCCTCCTTCTTCTTCACCACACACACATACGCTGAGGTCAATCTATCAGGGGCGATAGCGAACATGGCCACCTCTCCCCAAACACGCTCCTTTGCACTTCCAAGTCTCCTCTTTCTCTACTACATCCCAAGTGCGCCGTGCATATCAGTATTCAACCATCTCGCAAGAGCTTCAATATGAGACCCTATACGCCCTATTTGGATGCGATATAACCCCTCGATATCTCAAATACGCCCATGCTCACCTCCACAATGTCCACTTTTGCTACTACTACTCGACTGCGCATGCGCGCCACTCACCTCCAAAATGCCCAATTTTGCTACTACTCTTCTACTACCGGGCATGCGCGCCATAGCCTTTCTCCCACCTGTCCAGTCGAACGCTCTCTAAGGGAGCTTCAACCTGATACCATTCGAACCAATGCCGCCAACAGAGTTATGCTCCGTCAGAGTTGTCATCCTTGCGTCCAGAGTGTATAGATGGCGCTACGATCTGAATTTCACCTCATCCGGGTATCGGGGAACTACCCAAGCGGACGCCATTTCCTTCTACCGATATGACAAAAACGGACCTGCACGGATGTTTTTACCTTTTGCAAGGGATTTACCATATTATATAATACTAACTGGCCGGTGTTTGTTTCAAATGTATTCATACCACGGAAGACAACATGTTGAGAATTTGCTGGTCGCCGATGACGTCATAGTTCTATATCGGGACACGGCGACTCCCCGTGGGGAAACCCTGTTATATTTTTATGTAATTACATCATTTCTATTTCTAGATAACCCATATTGAGGAGCTGAACAGTATATGGTAATGCTGTGTACTAAAAGTCTAACTTTCAATGTTTTCAGGCGTTTTTTTTTTGGCTATACGGACCAACCATCGTGTATTCCACCCTATTTCGGGTGCCAAATATCCTGCTCCTGTGCATGGACAGTCGGATAGCCACCGGCTACTGTTTACATGTTTTTCGATCTTAAATAAAGTTATCAATCGTAAACCCCTATCAATCAACCGGCGATTCAGGCAACCCGTCGCATATTTGAAGTCTCCAGCATCGCGTCTAGAGACGCCCGGTTAATGATGGTGAACGGTTGGTCAAATACCCGGATGTTACTGCTCGGGTAAAAAAATATCGGGCTTGGTCTGTGTCCTTATGCTGCAGCACATAACCAAACGCCAGATTCAACTTGAAAGCCCTAGTTTTATCGTTGAAGATGGCTTCCATGTAGCTTCGTAGACGGGCGAGGTCGATCAGTCGGAAATTGTAGATATCTTGAATAGGGCGATGACGGTAGAAACAGTGCCGGATCATGGGCCAATGGCGCCGATGGATGTCACTCACTGGATGGTCTTCGTGTAACAGATGGGTAGGAACATTGAACGGAAGCGGAAGTCACCTGACAGAGGTCATATGCAAATTATTGAGATCAACATGTGTCCAAAACCCGAATGTAAGATGAGGACCCGAATGTAAAACCACAGTACCCGGATGGAAGGCGGAGGAATGACGGGAAAAACCCACTTGGAACCCCGGATGTTGATAAGATCCCGGATGTAAAATCCACAGCCCACACATACACACACACGCGCGCGAAATGCGGCTCAGACGTTCGCCAGTACACCAGTCTCGGTCCTCGACTTGGGGTAGTTTAACTGAGTGTACTAAAAATAGATCACCAGCTAGCGTGCTATAAAAGGGAAGCGGCCTGGCCGTTTCATTAGACACTGTGTCAACCACCAAGATGTTCACTTGTACTACGTGCTCGAAATCATTCACTCGTCTGCACGATTTACTCCGCCATGAGGCTACCAAGCACGAAGGAACCGCCCGGTATAGCTGTACGATATGTACACTGTCGTTTCAGCGCCCGGATCATTTACAGCGCCACACGCGTGCACGCCATGAAGTACCCAAGCGTCCATGCGAAGAATGTGGTCGGCTTTTCAAACTGACCAGCCAGTTGCTGCGACACCAACGCACACGGCACCCTGTTCCGCAACCACGTTTGCAGGTAGAAGAGCCCGTAGGCACCAGTATCGAGACAGCGGGAACTCCCACCCATCGCATGAGGGCTGATGATGATGTCACCCTAATTCAACAGTCCAATTCCGACGACAAGACCTTGGTTCAGATTTTGTACGACGTGGAGGGAAAAGTACACTTTGTGGACGCACCCATAAATGTTCCTAGCGATCTGTTACACGAAGACCATCCAGTGAGTGACATCCATTGGCGCCATTGGCCCATGATCCGGCACTGTTTCTACCGTCATCGACCTATTCAAGATATCTATAATTTCCGACTGACCGACCTCGCCCGTCTACGCAGCTACGCGGAAGCCATCTTCAGCGATCAAACTAGGGCTTTCAAGTTGAATCTGGCGTTTGGTTATGTGCTGCAGCATAAGGACACAGACCAAGCCCGATATTTTTACCCGAGCAGTAACATCCGGGTATTTGACCAACCGTTCACCATCATTAACCGGGCGTCTCTAGACGCGATGCTGGAGAAACTGGACACCATGGATCCCTTGGAATGGGCCCAACAACAACGCCCCAAAACATAATGGGTCGTAGAGAGAGTGACCAATGTCATGTTTTTCGTTACCAAGCTGACCGACCACCCCCATCGGCTGAATGCGTCACCCATGCACTGATGAATACCATAACATGCCGTACATGCCCTATATGTCTACATGCTGATCGTTGCTGAACGCCAGGTGGTGGTGGTGAGAGTATAACAAAACGTGTATTGCGCAATGTGCCTGTTGTTGTTGATGTCTCTTGGTTGTGTTTATATTGAATAGGTCTGAGCATATTGATGCGATGAGAAGAAGTTTTCGGAGAGAACGTAATTCTACATTGTGCACGGATGGACACAAACACAAACACACACGCGCGCAATGTGTCTCATGAAAAACCCGGATGTAAGATGAGGACACGGATGTAAAACCACAGTACCCGGATGGAAGACGAAGGAACGATGGGAAAAACCCACTTGGAAACCCGAATGTTGACAAGATCCCGTGTGTAAAATGCACTGCCCACACACACACACACGCGCACATTGCGGTTCAGTCATACGCCAGTACATAGCGGTCCTCGACTTGAGGTAGTTGAACTGAGTGTGCTAAAAATAGATCACAAGCTAGCGTGCTATAAAAGGGAAGCGGCCTGACCGTTTCATCCGACACTCTGTCAACCACCAAGATGTTCACTTGCCACAAGCAGTTTACTCATATAGAAAGTTGACGACGCCACGATCCCTCCACCCACAACGATGCACTGTATACTTGTATAATCTACGCACAATCATTCAATCGGGAGGATAATTTACTGCGCCATGAGAGGGCACTCCACGAGGGTGCGACGGTACAACGTAACGATTGTGGTCGACTCTTCAAACGACCCAGTCGGGTAAGACAGCACCAGCGTTTGATTCATGCCCCGTCTCTACGGTTTGGGCGACAACTTTCCACTAAAGAGGAGCCGCGGAAGGTCAGACCCAGTGAAGATGAACCCGGGGAGACGAGCGCCACAGGTGATGCCATGACGAAGAGCCCGTCTATATCCACAGTCCAGGAGGGCCTGGGTATCCAGCCGAACCCCAGCGTTACGGTTTCGAGTCATACGCCTGACGACATCGAACATTTTCTGGAAGATGCCGTGGATGTTCCTAGCGATCTGTTACAGGACGCCCATCCAGTGAGCGACATCTATCGGCGCCATTGGCCCATGATACGGCACTGTTTCCACCGTCATCACCCTATTCAAGATATCTACAATTTCCGACTGACCAATCTCGCCCGTCTACGCAGCTACATGGAAGCCATCTTCAATGACCAAGCTACGTCCTTCAAATTAAATCTGCTGTTTGGTTATGTGCTGCAGCATAAGGAGACAGATCAAGTCCGATAATTTTACCCGAGCAGTAACATCCGGGTATTTGACCAACCGTTTACCATCATTAACCGGGCCTCGCTAGAGACGATGCTGGAGAAACTGGACACCGTGGATCCCTTGGAATGGGCCCAACAACAACGCCTCAACACCCAATGGTTCGTGGAGTGGGTGACCAATGTTACGTTTTTCGTGACCAAGCTGACCGACCACACCATCGGTTGAACGCGTCACCCGTGCACTGATGAATACCATAACGTGCCGTACATACTCTATATGTCTACATGCTGATCGTTGACTTGAGCTCTGTAAACACTTGTACCTAATGTGACGGTGCGTTAAATAATAAAACATCGTGTTTGATATTTCAATTTGTTTTGCTGTGAACATACTAAACATACCCAGGGCGGCTCCCCCAGCCTGGGTATGATGTAACATTGGGTATAATAAACTGTATGAACATTGCTAGACGTGTTTTATATTCATGACAACCGCTATGCGATTGTATAATACAGAATATATATTGTATAATACAGGACATATATGATACAATACAGGACAGATATGGTCTAATACAGCACAGATTTGATATAATACAGGACAAATACTGTATAATACAGCACAGAATTGGTATAATACAGAACATATATTGTATAATACAGGACAAATAGGACATAATACAGGACAGATTTGGTATAATACAGGACAGATATTGTATAACACCGGATAGATATGGTATAATACAGCACAGATTTGGTATGATGCGAGAGAGATATGATATAATACAGCAAAGATATGGTATAATGCACACTCCACATGACACAGGCGGACCAAGGATGGTCCATCTCTACACCAAATACCTTTCTTCACTGCCCCCAAAATGCCCACTTTCGCTACTACTCCTACCAATGATGTCACAGATGACGCAAACATCCCTCAAATCGGAATGTACATCCCGAAAGCTACAAGATGACACCTCTCAGAACGCATTCGGACCAATAGTGGTCCATTTCTACGCCAAATCCCTTCCTTCACTTACCCAAAATGTCCACTTTCGCTACTACTCGTACTGATGACGTAATCAATGACGTCATAGATGACGTGAACATCCCTCAAATCGGGATGTACACGCCGAGAGCTACAGAATGACACCTCCCACGACGCATTCGGACCAATAGTGGCCTACCTAAACCCCAAACACCTTCCTTCACTTCCCCAAAATGCCCACTTTCGCTACTACCCGTACTGACGTCACCGATGACGTCACAGATGCTGTGAACAGCCCTCAAATCGGGGTCTACACCCCGAGAACTACAAAGTGATACTTTCCTCGACGCATTCGGACAAATAGTGATCCCTCTCTACCCCAAATACCTTCCTTCACTGCCCCAAAATGACCACTTTGCTTACTAAACCCAACTGCGCATGCGCAGATTGACGCGACTTGCCCTTAAAAACACACCATTCTAACTCTATCCCACAAAAGATTCACTTTGACACCTACCACGACCCATTTGGACCAATAGTGGCCCATCTCTACCGCAAACACACCCCCACGTACCCCCAAAATGCCTGCTTCCTATACTACGGCCAGACTGCGCATGCGCAGAATATTGAAAACGGTCGAGACATTAGTCCAGTCGGATGCTTCCTCACGTATGCTTCACATTGATACCTCACTCGACTCCATCGGATCATTAGGGGCCCACCTAGACCCCAAAACGTCTATTTCCATACCCTTTTCCCACAATTTCCTGTCTGCGCATGCACAGAATGCTGAGAACAATCGACACACTAGCCCAGGCGGATGCTCCCTCGCGAGGGCTTCAAAATAAGACCTCATACGACACCATCGGATCATTAGGGGCTCACCTAGATCCCAAAACGTCTATTTCCATACCCTTTCTCCAAAATTCCCCGTCTGCGCATGCGCAGAATGTTGACAACGAAAGACACACTAGTCCAGACGGATGCCCCCTAACGTATGCTTCACATTGATACCTCACTCGACTCCATAGGACCATTAGTGGCCCACCTAGACCGCAAAACGTCTATTTCCACACCCTTTCCCCACAATTCCATGTCTGCGCATGCGCAGAATGTCGAAAACGGACGACACACTACTCCAGTCGGATGCTCCCTCACATGTGCTTCACATTGATACCTCACTCCACTCCAGCGGCCCATTAGTGGCTCGCTTAGATCTCAAAACGTTTATTTCCATACCGTTTTCCCACAATTCGCTGTCTGCGCATGCGCAGAATGTTGACAACGAACGACACACTAGCCCAGGCGGATGCTCCCTCCCGACTGCTTCATATTGATACCTCATGCGCTGAATGTGGAAAACGGCCGAGACACTAGTCCAATCGGCTGTCCCCTCACATATGCTTCACATTGATACCTCACACGACTCCATCGGCTCATTAGTAGCTCACCTAGATCCAAAAACGTTTATTTCCATACCCTTTGTCTATTGCCCATGCGCAGAATGGCGATATTCCTACCCCACATCCATCCAGTCGGATGCCCCCTCACATATGCTTCACATTGATACCTCACTCGACCCCATCGGTCCACTAAGGGCCCACCTAGACCCCAAAACGTCTATTTCCATGCCCTGTATCTACCGCGCATGCGCAGAATGACAGTATTTCAACCCCACACCCAGTCCATCAGATGCGCCTTCACAAATGCTTCACTTTGATATCTCACTCGACTCAATCGGACCAAGCAGCGTATTTGAAGTTTGGGGACTATTTTTTCTCCGCGGAGGCAGACCACATCACCGCCAGACATGAACGCATCACCGCGGAGGAACCCCCTAACATGTCTAGACATGATCCAGTCCATCATTGTCTCAGCAAAGATCCAGTCCATTCACGGTCTCAGCAAAGATAAGTCAGAGAATACAGACTTTCTTAACTCTGTCAATAAATTCAGTCTGATAGTGCTTGTAGAAACTTGGGCGACCAGACGATTTCCAACTTTCTCTTCCTGGGTATGAATGTAAATTCTTTAATGACGCTCCACGAGTTAAAGATAGCACACGTGAGGGTATAGCACTTTTTTTATAGATCATGTCTTACTGTAAATAACGATATACATCTGATGTCATGGTGTGGGCCAAGATCTCGAAAGATTCTATAAGTACAAATGATGATATATACATGGGTATTATATATATACGTCCAAATAACTCCCCATACTGGAAAGCATTTCCCAAAGAAAGGGATCCCTTTGAAGAGGTTGACCAGATGGTCGACTTCTATTCTACAAAAGGAATGATCATGCTTGGTGGAGACTTCAATGCTCGAGTGGGTACTGTACAAGAACTTATTAACAATGATCGTGTAGATTTTCACCCACATATACCTGATACATATTTTAATGTAATAACGTCACATAGAAATAATCAAGAAGTAAAAGTAGATACCTTTGGTCGGAAACTCCCTGATCTGAGTGTAGCTCATAAACTAATATTTTTGAATGGTAGAATGGTTGGTGACAGACTTGGCAAATTTACATGTCATACATATAATGGACGCAGTGCTGTAGACTACACTTGTGCATCTGAATCTTTATACCAATACATCAAATATTTTCATATATATCCTTTAACACCACTGGCTGACCATTGTCAACAAGCTGTATACCTCAATCTATTTATAAATCAACCTACAATTCAAACTAAACACAATCAAAAATTTCAAAAAATTAAATTTAAAAGAAAATGGACTAAAAATAGTGAGGGTTATATCCTAAATACTTGCAGTATGCCTGGAATACAAATGCAGCTTAATAATATTCTGATGACATCATATAGGGAAAGTAATGCAGAGGTTGACAAATGTGTCGATGACGTCACACAAATCCTACACACTTTTAATTGTCATGCTACTGTTGTAGTAAAATCTAATAAGACCTCACAAAAGAAAGAATGGCACGATAAGGAATGCGAACAAGCTCAGAATAACATGAAAAAAGGCTATAGTAATTACAATTCAAACCAAACTGATGTAACCAGACTAAACTATCATATATTAAAAAAGAATTATAAAAAAACTTATTCGCGCAAAAAAAACAAGATTATTATACTAATCTAGTGAACCAGTTAAGAGAATGCACATCATCTGATTCATCTAAGTACTGGAAAATCATCAAAACATTAGGTGATCAACCCAAATCAAGGATAGATGCTGATAAACATGTTCTATTGGATCATTTTATAAATTTATCTGATGTACCGGTATATAATTCAGTTCAAAATACAAATTGTTCCACACATCCAAACTCAACCACTGATAATTCACTAAACGAAATCCTGAATAAACCTATTTAAGCTGAAGAGATTCATAGTAATCTGAAGCTTTTAAGACTTAATAAAAGTCAAGGTGAAGATACTATAAGTAATGAACTACTTCGAACTACAATTCCGTTAATCATAGATCAAACGATCAAACTATTTAACCTGGTACTAGACAGTGGTCACTTTCCAGATGCATGGTCAGCATCTACTATTATTCCCCTATACAAAAAAGGCAGTAAAATTGATCCGAATAATTATCGGGGCATTGCCCTTAGCAATGTTTTAGGCAAACTATTTGCGAAAATCATCAATACCAGGCTTACAACCCATCTGGAAACTAACAACCTTCTAAGTCGAAATCAAACTGGCTTCCGTAAAGATTATCGTACAACAGACAACATATTCACACTCCGCACTATAATTGATAAATATCAATCCAATAAGAAACCAGTTTATACATGTTTCGTTGATTTCAGAAAAGCTTTTGACTCTGTCAACCGCGATCTTCTTTTCGACAAATTAAAGGAAAAGGACATAAATGGTAAAATACTAACATCTTTATATGATAACATCAAGTATAAACTCAAGGTCAATGATGAAATGTCAGACAGTTTCCAATCCTATGTAGGAGTTCGACAAGGGTGTAGCATATCTCCAACACTCTTCAATATATTTATTGATAATATAAAAAACTTTGTACCACAGGATTCTGATCCCGTTCAATTGAATGGATTCAATGTATCACATCTTCTATTTGCAGACGATCTTATGTTAATGTCCGAATCGCCTGAAGGTCTACAAAGATGCCTGAGCAGTCTAGACATATTTTGTCAAATTAATAAACTAAACGCAAACTTTGAAAAAAAACAAAAATTGTTATATTCAAGAGAGGATCTAAATGTGTAGATCACAACTGGCGATTAAATGACACAGAATTAGAAATTGCAGACAGTTACCAATATCTTGGAGTGACTTTTTTCAGAACTGGAAATTTTAATGAATGTACCACCATGTTAGGTAGTAAGGATTACGTACATCTTATGCCCTGCATAACAACCTAGAACATAGAAATATCTCAATAGATAGTTCTTGTCGTTTATATAAAACTTTAATAAAACCAGTTATATTGTATGGTTCGGAAGTATGGGGGACAGATTATATGCTTAGAAAAAACACGGACACTTAAAATCCCGAAAAAAATTCAGAATAGATTTTGTAAAAGACTTCTAGTGGTTCATAGAACAACGAATAATAATGGTGCGAGAGCAGAATTAGGGATATATCCATTGATGCTTGACATTGCTGTAAGGGCCATAAAATATTATGATTATATTAACAGTTACCCAGACAGGCTAACTTATCACGCCTTAGAAGAAAAACGTAAATTATGTCCGCGTCGAACTGGTTGGCTGTACAAACTTACTAAATATATCAACGATACGTTAGGTCTAGATCATAAACACAAATAATACAAGCCCTAAACTCTCACTTTGAATACCAATTCACCCAATCTATGCAGGACCATGCTGATGGATCAAGTAACAAAATGAGAACATATCGTATATTAAAAAACAATATTAAGTTAGAGGAGTATCTGCTTCTGATTCGTAACACCAAAGTGAGAACATTCCTAGCAAAACTACGTCTCAGTAATCACAAACTGAAAATTGAGACTGGTAGACATACGCGCCCAATCACACCTGCGGAGCAACGCTTATGCCCCAAATGTAATATAAGAGAAGACGAATTCCACTTTGTTATGCAGTGCCAAATTTTCGATACTGAGAGAAGAATTCTTTTTGGCAAAATAAATGAGACAAATATTGTCTTTGGTACTTTGACACCGGATGGTAAATTTGTGTATTTATTAACCAATAATGATCGCCTTCAAGTAAACTTGATTCGTGATAACCTATACAGTTGGTACAACAAGAGACTTGACCTACTACCATGATATATATGTATTAATGTATGCCTTCTGTTTATGTTCTGTGCTTGTTCATGGCTATATTTAGCCTATATATTATGTTCAGTATAGGCTATAGATAAGATACTTGTAGTCTGGTACGGTGTCAGCTCAATTAAAGAGCTACATTCAGGAATACCTATGATATGACGGAGCGTAAAACTGTATTTCTGACTTCATTGGTATTCTTGTTCTTAACCCTAGATTTGGGGTAAGCATTTTACTTTGTTTTGTTTTGTTTTGTACTCTGCCCTATACCGGGTGTTGGTGCAATAAACTTGAAACTTGAAACTTGTTTCTTGCTCTGTCGTGACGTCACTTCGCTAGGGCCCACCCGTCAAGAGCCTCATTTTGTGACAAAGTTCCACCTCAAATTTTACCCGGGGGAACAAATAATGAGGTCAATGCGCGTCGAAAAGGGTACTACATACTACTGTCGCGTTCAACATTTTTTCCGCTATATCACGACGAGGAAGGGAATGGAGGGGGTGGGGCGGGGTACCTACTTATAACAGAGTCGTGGATTGTAAAAACACAGAACAGTAAATACGTTTATCAGTATTTATTGTGGAAGAAAAGGTTCAAATATACTAACAGTCCGGCAGCCAGAGAAGTGAACCTTGCGCTAGAGGTCCCACAATAGGTTTTAATGGTTTTGACATCTATGAGTCGTGCAGATAACGAAATCGAAGGGTGCCCACCTGGCACCCTTGAGCATTTTGATAAAACACCTTATTTCCATGGCAACCAAAGGAAAATTAACTAATATTATAAGAGTATTTTCGTTATTTTGGGATAACACTATCTTAGAATAGCACAAATCCTAGTGCTGAAAATTTGGTCGAGTCCCGTGCAGGATTCGAACCAGCGACCCCAGAGTCAGGCACCTAATCGCCAGCACTGTATGTCGGCGATCTAAATCACTCGGCCAATGGGCCTCCCACGAAAATAGGAGGTAGCAGACCGGTAGTCTTGAAAGCGAACATACAGTACCCCTCTGATGATCGTAATGACACAGCTCCCAAAGCTGAATAGATATATTTTTTATCATTCAGAAAGTGATCGAATATATCTATTCAGCTTTGGGAGCTGTGTCATTACGATCATCAGAGGGGTACTGTATGTTCGCTTTCAAGACTACTGGTCTGCTACCTCCTATTTTTGTGGAAGGCCCGTTGGCCGAAAAGTTTAGATCGCCGACATACAGTGCTGGCGATTAGGTGCCTGACTCTGGGGTCGCTGGTTCGAATCCTGCGTGGGACTCGACCAAATTTTCAGCATTAGGATTTGTGCTATTCTAAGATAGTGTTATCCCAAAATAACGAAAATACTGTTATACGATCACTTTCTAAATGATAAAAAATATTATAAGAATATGAATAATTTCATCAATATATGAATATTTTGCTTATTCTTGAGTTCATAGAGATTAAACTTGTCACACTGTATCAATGAGTCAAGCTCTATCCGACAATGCAGAAAACCCAAGATGGTCATCCTGGTGAAGTCACAGTGAAGTCATTTTCCAAAAAATTACATTTTTTTTGCGAATTTTTTGCCAGGTTTTCGATTTTCTTATTTATGCACATTCCTCTGCATGATCTGATGAATAAATTGAAAAATAATTATATGATATAAAAATGCTTTTGGCCACTACTTTTACATCACAAAATAAAAAATCCAGAAGTACCATTTTTGTTGCGCCATCTTGAATTTGGCCATGAAGCTTTGACCTGAGACTTGTCAATAGACTTATATGGACCATAACGTGATAAGCTATAAATCCTAACCAAAGCTCTCAAAGTTTCGTTGTTCCAGAGCCACAGGGGAACGATCACTAAAGCGGGGAGAGAAAGATTTCCCCGTCCCAGATATTCCGGAATCTTATATGGTATTGTTTTGGTTCCGTTCAAGGACCATTTAGATCCCTCGAGAAATTTGACTTAATGTATTACTGTAACTACAAGTGATATACTTTTAGTCTCCGAGGCCCGCCCTCTGTACATGGCATTCGACAAATATATATAGCTTTACTGTTTTTGTGGGAAGTTTAATCCGTTCGACGTCGAGCATTACAGGTTAGTTTTTCTGGGCATTCTTCCATTTACCAGGTTTATCCAATGTTGAGTCGTTTACTCCATCAGACGTCCACGATGCTCATCCATTACCATCAGATGAGTTGTTTGAACCGTTATTATGACATAATTATAAGTGCATAATTTTAGTGTTTATCTTTCACAGATGAACTGCCGATAGTAATAGGTGCAGAAGAAAGTCGCCATGTTGAAATCCGCTTTTTTGTAGAATCCCAGACAAACATTCGCATCTGAGGAGGGAAATGTCTTCCCCCATCTAAAACTCTTCTCGGTGAAAGTAGCTCCAGATTCCCAGCGCCAAATATAGTTGATTTTCTGTCCACCCACCATCCAACTGTAGGTCTGGTTATTCTTGTCTGAATCTGTAAATGACAACATGAGTAATAAATACGAAAACAGTTCAATATAACGCCAGAAAATCACGATGTGATACAGTATTTAGAAGATTCCCCGAATAATGTTTCATCGTGTCTTGTGAAAGAAAAATAGTTTATGGAATGATTATTGATTATATTGAGAGAAAGCATCTTACTTATGTGTGAGAGAGCTATACGCCAAATACGAAACCTTAAATCTCGGATATTACTTTTCAGAAAAGGATAGGTACCCAGGTCAAAATGTTTTAATAGAATCGATGCGAGCATGTTTATTAGTCACGAAAATCTGGGCTATCGCTTGTGTGCTTTGTGGGTATCAATCTCTCAATGAGCCGTTAATTTAGATATCCTTCAAACCTAGATAGCTTCAAAGTAGTGTTTGTCGAAAAAGACAAACCAGATGTGAACAAACGCTCGTTTGGACACATTTTTGCATTGTGTCCACGCGCATAAGATGAAGACATATCTAACAACCGTTGCACCGCAATAGGTACATGTATGTTGTGTGTGGCTTGTAGCAACAACTGATGGCACAATTGTCGCGATTGGAGCAATCGTCCCTTAACAGGTGCCCTTTTACATTAGCTGGCGACTCTTCGAAAATTTAACCGGAGAGTAGTAGGGAGCGGTTAAATTCACTCATATTTTCCAGGGAAATAACTCTGTTTTGTGGAGGGTTCGAGGGTTCCCGTATGACTGAACATGATAGGACATGTACTGATGACGTCACGTCCGGTCTGCGTGAATCGGGCGTGTGTATTCCTTCGCGGTGATGCGTTCTGGTGGTGATGCGGTCTGCCTCCGCGGACAGAAAATTCTCCAGCATTCTCCGGCAATCTTCAGGGGCGAGAGGGGTCCCTAGTGTACTGATGGGTCGTATGAGGTATCGATGGGAAGCATTCGTGAAGGGGCATCTGATGGGGTGGGTGTGGGGTTGAAATATGATCATTCTGCGCATGCGCGGTAGACCAAGGGTATGGAAATAGACGTTTAGGGGTCTAGGGGAGCCCCTAGTGGTCCGATGGAGTCGAGGGAGGTATCAATGTGAAGCCTATGTGAGGGGGCATCCGATGGGCGGGGTGTGGGGTTGGAATATGGTTATTCTGCGCATGCGCGGTAGACCAAGAGTATGGAATAGACGTGTTGGGATCTAGGGGAGCCACTAATGGACCGATGGGGTCGAGTGAGATATCAATGTGAAGCCTATGTGAGGGGGCATCGGATGGTGTGAGTGCGGGGTTGGAATATGGTTATTCTGTGCGTGAGCAATGGAACAAGGGTATGGAAATAGCCGTGTTGGGATCTAGGGCAGCCCCTAATGGACCGATGGGGTCGATTGAGGTATCCATGTGAAGCCTAGGTCAGGGGGCATCCCACTGGGTGGTTGTGGAGTCGGAATATCGTCATTCTGCGCATGCGCAATAGACCAAGGGTATGCAAATAGACGTGTTGGGATCGAGGGGAGCCCCTAGTGGATCGATGGAGTTGAGTGAGGTATCCATGTGAAGCCTATGTGAGGGGGGCATCCGATTGGACTACTGTCTCGGCCGTTGTCCATAGTCTGCGCATGCGCAGACAGGGACTTCTGGGAAAAGGGTGTGGAAATAGACGTGTTGGGGTTTAGGTGAGCCCCTAATGACCCTATGGTGTCGTATGAGGTCTTATTTTGAAGCTGTCGTGAGGCAGCATCCGATTGGACTAGTCCGTCGTTCGTTGTCAATAGTCTGCGCATGCGCAATCTGGCCGTAGTATAGAAATAGACGTGTTGGGGTTTAGGTGAGCCCCTAATGATCCTATGGGATCGAGTGAGGTAACCATGTGAAGTCTAGGTGAGGGGGCTAGACTAGGGTGTCGTTTCCATTCTGCTGCGCAGGTCACGTGGGTTGTGACGTCACTTCCGGGTTTCACCTTGGAACAGAGAAGAGTTCCAATGTTCCCCTTAGACGTCCGGATGTTCAACCTCCGGGGTTTTTCCCGGCCCGGCCCGTCCCGGCCGCAGCGCGCGCGCGCGGGTTCTCCGGCCGCAGGCGCGCGCGCGCGTCGTCACCGGCAGTGCGCGGATGAATGTCGGGTCAAAAGGTCAAAAGGCCAAAGGTCACATTCAGGTCAAAAAGTCAAAGGTCTCCCTTTCAGCAAGGTTCGGCAACAATGTTGCGGCATCGATATACAGAGCTTGAACCCCAAAAAAGGGGATTGTAAATTAACCGGGGAAGGATAGGCAGTTCCATTTGGACCAATCATCGGTCGAGAAAAAAAGCCAATGAGCGATCGATACAAGAACCAATCGACGGGTACTAGGTACAAATATGCGCCTACATCCGGGTACTGGGATGCTTTCGCCTACGTCCGCGCCTACATCCGGGTTCTTGCACACTCGGGTAATGTTTTCTGGACATGGATGGGTTACCTTTGGCTCCATTCTAGGCCACGGATTGGCTAATACGGTGTTCAAATCCAGTTTCATGCATTATGCTCATATAGAAAACACACAAGACAGGGTTTTTTGGTGAGATCTCATTTTTTTGTGAATCATTTTTTTGTGAACAACAACAACGTGAGAACAAACACGTGAAAACTGAAGCCCAGAACAAGGGGCTTGTACATTGTAAGAACTGAAGCCCAGAACAGGGGGGCTTGTAAACTTAAGCCCAGAACATGGGGCTTGTATATTGAAAGAACTTAAGCCCAGAATGGGGCTTGTACATTGAAATGATGGGCGGCCCAGTCATATACGAGTACATCGCGGTCCTCGGCCTTGGGGTACTCGTCAAACATCTGTACGATGGTAGATAAGGGTCTTCTCCGGCATCGATGGTACAGGTAAAACAAGCAATATTGCCCGCATACGCTACTGGTCAGGCTTTGCAACGTTTGACTGTTCCAACACCACGTCTCTGTACCTTGATCCATGAAGTCTGTTAAACCGGGATGGAGGGGTGGCAGGCCGTACGGGTCAAAGTATTCCCCCTGCTGTTCTGTCAAGTACACGGCCACCCAGTGTTCACCGGGCCGATCCATCGGGTCCGTGTTGAGAACGTATGCAGCAGGATACATACGGTGTAATGGGAAGACATCTCGGGCGAACACCCCTTGAAAGACCATACATGTCTCTGGGTCATTCTCCAGCACGGTGGTTATCTGGTCTGTATCCATGTTAGGTGGGGAAGTCACACAGGACGTTGCGCGCCTTGTCCACTTGAATGATGTTGTCAAATTCGGCGTAGTAGATCACATTGACGGTGGTCCCCAGGGCTCGTGCAAAGTGGATTTCCAACCGTAAATTGCCTTGCTTGGCTAGGGCCAGCTGATGGTCGTTCTCTAAGGTGGGAGTCAGATCGAAACAGAACAACGTGTATCCGTTCGCGTAGTCCTCCCGACTGATCAAATTCCCTTCGTCCTGGTTGATTTGACCGGTGGCTGTAAACAGGCTCTGATAGGCTCGAATGAAATTCCTGCGCCCAAAGTTCGGTGTTAATGCCGTGGCTGAGACCTGTTGTCCATCCACATGCAGGGCCATAAAATTGATGCGGAAATTTTTAAAGTCAAACGGATTCTCTGGGTAGGCTCCGCTGAAACTGGTATTTTCCACACAGGCCAGGATCAATCGCTTGGGTAGTTCCACAGGAACAGCTTTTCTTTGTTGGCGCTCATATTTCCAGCAGGCACAGAGAACACTTTGGTTTGTACACGTCGGATAGGGTACTGGGATGGTTTTGTTTCCAAGGCTTTCATGTGTCCCAATTGAACGGCTGGATTCGGTTTCACTTTTCGGACATACAGGACTGCCTCTTGGATGACAATCTTATAGTCAGCTGCATGCCCATCTAGGATAGTGGCCATCAAGGCGAAGATCGGACGCGCCCGTGTCAGTCGGTTTTTTTCCTTATATGTGTTGTAATTTGATGGCGATCTTGTTCAAGAAGTACCGGTCTTGCATGAACATGTCTGCGTGTAGTCGACCCATGAGATCCACCGAGGCACCGTTCGCAGTGAAAGCCTTCCGTTTGTTATATCCCACATTGTCCACCTTGTCCATGTGCTCGGGTGTGTGCTGGTAGAATAAAACGGCTGTCAGCTGAGATTTTTTAGCCTCTCGGCCATACGACAACAGTGTCTCGATGTAGGCTCGATAGGGGTACGTGTTGGTCGAGTCACTGATGAGTTTGTCGCTGAGAAATATATCCACCTGTTGAAACATCGGGTGCAGCCAGAGATTCGTCGGGCCCACCGTTGCAGCTTGGGTGATTCTGGAGCCATCCCCATTGACCACCTTGGCTTTCACATACAAGTATGTATGGGCTAAATCCACATAGGCCGTATCCGCATTACTGATGGTGAACTCGATGGGCCCTGTTTTCGTTGATGCTGGAGAGCGGGAGATGCTCCACCCATAATCCTTGTTCGGCACTGGTCTGTGTGGGCGGCACGGTCCACAAATCAAATTCATTGTTGGTGGAGGGACGTGACTCGGCGTGGATCAAGGACTTGTTTAAGAAAAGATATCCTGGGGCTTCGATGTGCGTCGTCGCTGGGTCGGGCGTCGACTGGTGCGTGGTCTCGGTGGGGCAGCTCTTTTATTCCCCACGGTGCGTTGTGCTTTGGCCACCAAGACGCCTCCCGCTTCTTTGGCCCGCCGTTTCAAGGATTCTTTGGGTGCCGTACCCCCCAAGACATCACCGGCCACTTGCAGTCCACTGCGTACCGCTTGTTTGCCGATTGCTTTCACCCCACGCGTCACCAAGGGCAGGAACGATTTGACGATGCTGCCGAGTATGTTCCCCAGCCCATGTCCTCGTTGCATGCGTGCACCGCTAAAGACCGGAAAGCCACCCCCGGTCTGTTGGGCATAATAGTCCATATAGCTGCGTGCATCGCACTCGTAAGGTACTTTCATTATGCAAAGTGGGGAGCACGTGCTTGTCGAAAATGAAGTGTCAGCACCACTTTCCCGCGTTTGAATGCCACCGGTCGTCCCGTGTCATCTCTTATATCCACCGTGATCGTGTCGATGTCGGTTTGTCGTACGGGCAGGTAGAGCATGTGGGTGAAACTGTGGGTGACTTGATCTCCATACGTCTTTTTAATTGGGACCACCCGTAACAGAGGTGTGTTAATATCGCCCACGATGTGGTTGTCTACCACGTCCGAGTAGACGTAGAATCCGTACATACCCGATTTCATATCCATCGGGATCTCGCCTTTGTGGGCGGTGGGACCAGCGAACGTCTGTAGATTGAAACCCAGCATTTGCTGTAGGATAGGACTCAGTACAACACTCGCGTTGGCGATAAGCTGTGCCTTGTCGTTGTGTGCGTTGTAATCGAAGTCCACGTGATTCTAGAAGGGAAAGGATTTGATGGGTTTTGAAGTATTCGTGACCTCCCGTAGAGCCTTATAATGCAACAGTTTTGACAGCCCACCCATGAACTCCTTGGCGGTATCGTATTGGCCTTCGGGGAGGGTGAGTCGGGTGTTTTTGCCTTCGTAGGTCACCTCGTACCACACTTCATTGGCTCGCACGTTGTACCACGAGTAAGGCTATTGGATATCCACGAGGCCACATTCCCAGCGCCCAGATCAATGCAACGGTTGCGGTAACTGGGTCAAGTACTTGGCCACGGTGTTGCCAGGAAACACTTCCAGCGAACTGTTACTGGGTAGGGTGAAGTAAAACATGGCGACTGAGCTGTCCTGTTGCTGCTGTTGGTTTTAATATGTGTTCCAGGCCTTGGGCGGTTGTGTCCGGCGTCGTGTTCGTCGCGTTGACTTGCTACGTGTCACGGCTCTGGAGATGTGGGGTGTCCTGATCGAGGGTGGTTTTTTAAAGGCCTGAAAAGAAGGTGTCCGTTGTGGTGGTATTTTGGGGGGTGACTCCGGTTCTCATTCGGATTCTCAAGAAGGTAGTGGGCCATTCGGTGATTGCTGGGTTCGCTGCATAAAGGCCCAGCGGTGGGGGTTCCACACCAATTCCTGTGGTACATGCATGTCTTTCAAGCCTTGAGCGAAGACCTCCCATCATCGAGGATCCGTGTGCGACCTGCGTTGGCGCATCAGGTCATTCACTAAATTCGTCATGTGGGTGCCGGGAACCACCTGATTCTGTACCAGTAATTCGCCTTTATCATTCCAAGTCATGTTAGGATTCTGTTTCATCCGTTGTAATACCAGGCCAGCTTGTTTCTTGAACGAATCAAGTACACTCTTCAGCACTTCGTCTTCCACCCACTGTGGGGCTGTAGGTGATACCCCTGGTAATGGCGGCTGTTGGACGGGGCTGAGGTCGGCGGTGTGTCACTTGGTGGTGGTGGTGGTGGTGGGGTAGAGAAGGTTTTGTATTGGTCCATGAACGTCATGTACCGTTGAAGCGTCTCATTGTACCGTTGTACTTTCTCACTGTCGCTTAACCCCCGTCTCTGTAAGATCTGTTGCATCTCTCCATCGAGGGTGTTTATGGTCTTCACCGTAGGTGGGACAGGGTAGGGCGATTGGAGGTTTTGAAGGAACCGTGGTTCTACGAGGATCATTTTTTTCGTGTGGTTCATTGTCGGCCGAAGAGTCCACCCAATACTGGACCCAACACGGAAGCGGCCAACGGTGTTAAGATGGACCCGAGAAAGCCGCCTTTCTGTAACACCTTTTTTCTTTTGTGTTTGAGGAACCCGCTTCTGGACTAAGGTTCGGAGACCTGTGTTATGCTTGGCCAACTTGGCCTTCTGAGCCGGAGTCAGTGGTACGTTGCCTTTTAACAGGTTGTACCCGATCTCGCACAGACAGCGTACAAGGTCAGTGTCCGCACCGCGTACAATGGTTCGGACCAACTCGGGTGGGGCCGTCTTCAATACACGGAGCGTGGGAGCGTGCTTCCGTACTCGCCCAGACATCATGTACAACTAATGCCAGAACCCACAACTCTGCCCTTTTTATCTACTTCAGAGACAAAGTCAACCATGCTGTGGTATTCATTCTTTTTATTATCCCCATCACCAAACACACACTCCAGCTGGGGGAGCCACTTTGGGTGTGTCGAAGGTGGTCGGAGGTGGCTTGCTTGAGGTTGAAGAGCATATACCCGTGCTGAGGGGTTGTGGCATCTTTAAAGGCTTCCAACGCAAACGGTGCGCGGCCGGGATACATCTGTCTCGCCAGGTACAGCAGTTGAGTGGTATCTCTCGGGTTTTTGAAGACCACCAGGTAGTGGGCATTTAAGCTGATGTTCCGATGTTCTTTGTTTTTACTGAACAGATTCTGCACAATGTAGATGATGCTGAGCCGTCGATGGTGGCTGCGTTTAATAAAGAGTTGGGTGACCCGCACATCCGTCTCCGCCATGAGATCTTCCTGAACCACCAAGGTGTCCGGTTCCAAATCGGCCAGGTTGGGTAGGCCTTCCACGAACGTGATGTGGGGCATTGCTGCATACGCTGCCTGCCATTCTCCGTAACACCACACGACTCGGTCAGTGGGTGGGGTGATCATGCTGTCGGCGTATTGAAGGAGCTTCCTGACGAAGTGCGTTTTGCCGGAGCCCGTCGGTCCTGTGATGACGCAAGTGAAGGGATGCTGCCACCGAGGGTCCATGGTTCGAGCTGTATGCGCTGTCGTGGTAACCCGCTCTTGTAAATTTGGTACGAGTGAACTGGAGTGGTGGTGGTGGGTACAACGTCGGTCGTCGTTGTCTCTTCACTGCGAGTGATGATGGTGGTGGGTACAACGTCGGTCGTCGTTGTCTGTTCAGTGTGAGGGATGAAATCCGGTGGGCCTTCAGACGTACTTGTTGTACTTGGTGTAGGTGTGGAGCTTGGTGTGGAGCTCGACGTGGCTTGTACACGGGGTGTGGTGGTGACTGGGCTCGATACGGGGTTGACTGGTGCTATCTGTAGACTGGTTTCACTGATGGCTGGTGTTCTCAGTTGGTTAAGTAGCGTGCTGACATAGGCTACGTCTCACCACAAAGCCCACTTGCGCTTTGCGCGTTTTGGGAGACGCTGTGTTCAGAGGCAGCTGCTGTTTGTCCATAGCACCGTGGTTGAACGTGGAATGAAGGATGACGGTAGTGGTGTCTGGCTTTATAGTCGTTTCACCTGGTTGGCAGCGACCCAGGAATTGAAGGAACTGGGCCAGCCTTGCCATTTGACGAAATGAAACAAACAGTATGCCACGTCGACGTTCCGTTTTCAAAATCTGCTCCATCGTGTAGTAGTCTTGCTGTGTTTTTACGACAGGCTGTAATTCAGTCTCGTAAAACGCCCCTAGCAACGGTTCCCCTTGAAGATCTTCCAGTTCATAGACTCGGTGCTGTCGGGGTAGGCGCCGTTTAATCAGGAAGTGCTCATCGCTCCAGTTGGGCAAGTAACTTTTCTCAAATTGACCTTTGACTTTACTGATCCGTACAGGGTCCCCGACCTTGTACACCGCCTTCGGCGTTCGCTGCGATGGCATGGGTACAAGACACGCCGGACTTGGGCTTCATTGCGTTGGGTCACGGTAATGGGGTCTCTCTCTATACTCCGATGATAGGCTCGATTGTAACCACTCACAAGTTTCGGGAGAACATCGATGTACCGCCTTGTATTCTTATAGGTGAAATATTCATACATGCGGCCTTTGAATGTCCTGTTGAACCTTTCCACCACGGAAGCCTTGGTCTCGTTGTACGTATGGAAGAAAACCCCCTTCTGGGCTTTCAGGAACTGTTGGAACGGTCTGTTGAGGAATTCCGTGCCTTCGTCGGTTTGCAAATACAAAGGTTTGCGCCCGGTCTTGAAGATGTCTTTGAACGCCGCTATGAGATTCGCCCCCGTTTTCGTCCGGATGGGTACCACCCACGCATACTTCGATAGGATATCGATGCTTGTCAATATATACCGATTCCCATCGTTGTGTTTGGCAAAGGCGCTCATATCGACCAAATCCGCTTGACACTGGGCATCTATTCCTCCCACGATAACCCGGTTCCGTAGAAAATGGCGACGGACAGATCGATGTAAGGTATAGGTGTCTTGTTTTCTTAACCAATCTCGGACGTTGTATCCCCTGGGGTTTGGCCGCTCGATAGAGAGCCGACAATGCACTATAGGCCGCAAGACTGTCTGGACTGTAGTATAAGTTATCCAACACCTTCTCCCAGCGCTTCATGGTGACAAATGATGATGGACCCTGGCTCTATCGTTTATTTATAACGTGTATATCTTGGGCCGGAGTTTCTTTCTGATTTTCTTCGTTGGCTTCCACAGTGTCCATGGTAAATGACCAGTCCAACTCGTCTGATGACCGCTTGATAAGCACTTTATCCACATCTACCACGGCATCTTCCAATGCAGACCATAGATCAGGGTGAAGGGTAAAATGCACTGTACCCCCATCTAGCCGAGCCAATTGAGCAAGGAAAGGGCCGCGTCGGATGTACACATCGTGACACAAGTGGATGAGGTCGCCGTCCAGTTCACCAGACAACACCCGTTTGAATTTGGTCCAGCCCTCCCGAGACAGACGAATGTGAGCCGGGCACGGTTGTGTAGGGTCCGCATCACAGATGTCTCCCACCTCCTCCATGATATCGACCTTATCCGCATACACGTGCAGGAAAACCTCGGGGGTCAAGCTGAAAAACGCCAGATTTGACTGTCTCTCGTATTTATAGGGAGAACACTACGAGAGAAAAGGATCGGGTGGTCAAAGTCTAGCCGGGTAATCAATGGCATCGTCGTCTGGTTCATGGCTAGACATTTGTTCATTGGGTTCTGCCGCTGCTTCTCTCAGGGCACGAGCCCACTCCAACTCGACTTATGACCGCTCGTCCGGTGTAAACAGCTGATACACGATAGGCACCACTTTCTCGAAGGCTGTCCACAGATCGGGGTCTAGGGTGACGCCTCGCGTAGGGTCTTGGTAGCGACCCAGGCGTGGGAAGAAGGGTCCACGGTGTACGTAGATGGCATTGTCTATGTGGATGAGGTGTCCGTCGAGCTCGCCGCTCAACCCCCGTTTAAATTTGGTCCAGCCGTCACGGTGTAGCGTAACCGTATTCGATACGGTCTCAGCGCGTGACCAGCAAACATCTCCACGGTCTTCCACGAGGGTGACTTTATCTTCATAGACGTGTAACCCCACCCGGGGTGTAAGGGAAGGATGGCTCGTAGAACTGGTGACATGGTTGACCCAATGACGATCGGTGAATGACGCACACTGTGTCTGACCCTCGTATTTATAGTCAGGTCCCACTGTCAATGCCACAGCGCCAGGGTCAATAGGGCACAGACCATGACTAGGCCAACCAGCCGTCGCTGGTTCCGGCGTGAGCGCTCGTGGTCCATAGCCCGAGCATCAAGGATGGCTGTCATAGTCCAGTAGTGGTGAGTGATGGCACACCTCTCCATCGAGTGCACTCTGTCGAGGACCGCTTCTGTGAACTCGTTCAGGATCTGGCGTCGCCCCTCGTTGTCGTCGCCATCTGCAAACATGGACCGGACCACTGCTCGGTAACCCGTGAGTGAATTAACCACGGTGGCATGCTGTAAAATGCGAGTCGCATAGGGCTGGATCTCCGTCATGGCTCTGCAACCGTAGAAATGAAAGTGTGGGATCCAGAGGGACGTGTTGTATAGACCATGTCACACATGCGAGCCTAGATGTAGCTCTACGGGTGTAGTCCGTGATACGTACTATTCTGATGGGTTAGTCCAACAAAGAGAGCAACAACAACAACAACAAAGATAACAGCGCCGGAGGATGCCCTGGAAAATCTTCTCCGCACCTCACGGTATAGCTCCGGTGAGGCAGGCTCAGGCTTGTGAGGCAGGCTCAGGCTGGTCAGGTAGCGCAGTTTCGGGAGGTCAGTGAAAGAATGAAGCATTGCCCTAAACTTTCCCACTTTTATACACCTACGGACGTAGGCGAAAGCATCCCAATACCCGGATGTATGCGCAGACGTGAGCAAAATTCTAGTACCCGTCCATTGGTTCTTTTATCGATCGCTCATTGGCTCTTTTTCTCGACCGCTGATTGGTCCAAATGGAACTGCCCATCCTTCCCAGGTTAATTTACAATCCCCTTTGGGGTTCAAGCTCTGTATATCTCGACTTGGGGTAGTTGAACTGAGTGTGCTAAATATAGATCACCAGCTAGCGTGCTATAAAAGGAAAGCGGCCTGGCCGTTTCAACAGACACTCTGTCAACCACCAAGATGTTCACTTGCACAACTTGCCAGAAGCAGTTTACTCATCTAGACAATTTACGTCGCCACGACACGGCCGCCCACAACGAAGGACTGTATACTTGTATAACCTGCACACGGGCATTTAATCGGGAAGATGCTTTACTGCGCCATGAACGTTCAATTCATGGGCCACCCAAGCGTCCATGCGAGGATTGTGGTCAACTCTTTAAACGACGCAGTCAATTAAGACGGCATCAGCGTTTGATTCATGCCCCGGTACCATGGCATGAGCGACAACTTCCTACTGAAGAGGAGCCGCGGAAGGTCAGACCCAGTGAAGATAAGCCCGGCGAGACGAACGCCACTGGTGATACGATGAAGGAGAGCCCGCCTATACCCACAGTTCAGAAGAGCCTGGATATCCAGCCGGACCCCAGCTTTGCGGTTTCGAGTCATTCGCCTGACAACATCGAACATTTTCTGGGCGATCTCTTACAGGACAACCATCGACTCTGTGACATCGAACGGCGCCATTGGTCCATGACACGGCACTGTTTTCACCCTCATGGCCCTATTCAAGATATTTACAATTTCCCACTGACCAACCGCACCCGTCTACGCAGCTACGTGGAAGCCATCTTCAAAGATCAAACTACGCCCTTCAAATTGAATGTCGCTTTCGGGTACATCTTACGTCACAAAAAGACGGACCAGTTATGGTATTATTATCCCGGCAGTAATATCTATGTGTCTGACCAGCCGTTCACCATCATTAACCGGAGGTCACTAGAGACGATGCTGGAGATACTGGACACCGTGGATGCCTTGAGATGGGCACATCGTCAACGCCCCAACACACAATGGGTGGTAGAGAGGGTAACCAATGTCACGTTTTTCCTTACCAAGCTGACCGACCACCTCCATCGGTTGAATGCGTCACCCGTGCACTGATGAATACCATAACATGCCGCACATACTCTCTATGTCTACATGCTGATCGTTGACTTGGGCCCAGTAAACACTTGTACCTAATGTGACGGTGCGTTAAATAATAAAACATGGTGATTGATATTTCAATTTGTTTTGCTGTGAACATACTAAACATACCCAGGGCGGCTCCCCCAGCCTTGGTATGATGTAACATTGGGGATAATAAACTATATAAACATTGCTGAACTTGTTGTTATTCAAGACAACTGCTATCCGATTGTATAATACAGAACATAATCCATACACTTTCTCTACTGCACATGCGCAGAATGACGTCAGTTCCACGTCACACCCAGCTCGTTGAAGACTCCCTCACGACTGCTTTACATGGATACCTCACTCGATCCCATCGGCCCAGTGGCTTAGTGGCCAACCTAAACCCCAACACGTCTATTTCAAAACTACGGCCAGACTGCGCATGCGCAGACTATTGACAACGAACGACACACTAGCCCAGGCGGATGCTCCCTCATGACAGCTTCAAAATAAGACCTCATACGACACCATAGGATCATTAGGGGCTCACCTAAACCCCGACACGTCTATTTCTATACTACGGCCAGACTGTGCATGCGCAGACTATTGACAACGAACGACAGACTAGTCCAATCGGATGCTCCCTCATGACAGCTTCAAAATAAGACCTGATACGACACCATAGGATCATTAGGGGCTCACCTAAACCCCATCACGTCTATTTCCACACCCTTTTTCCAGAATTCCCTGTCTGAGCATACGCAGATTATGGACAACGGCCGAGACAGTAGTCCAATCGGATGCCCCCTCACATCGGCTTCACATGGATACCTCACTCAACTCCATCGGTTCCCTAGTGGCTCCCCTCGATCCCAACACGTCTATTTTCATACCCTTGGTCTATTGCGCATGCGCAGAATGACGATATTCCGACCCCACATCCACCCAGTGGGATGCCCCCTCACCTAGGCTTCACATGGATACCTCACTCGACCCCATCGGTCCATTAGGGGCTGCCCTAGATCCCAGCACGGCTATTTCCATACCCTTGGTCTATTGCGCATGCGCAGAATAACCATATTCCAACCCCGCACTCATCCCATCAGATGCCCCCTCACATAGGCTTCACATTGATACCTCACTCGACCCCATCGGTCCATTAGTGGCTCTCCTAGACCCCAACACGTCTATTCCATACCCTTGATCTACCGCGCATGCACAGAATCACCATATTCCAACCCCACACCGATCCCATCGGATGCCCCCTCACATAGGCTTCACATGAATACCTCACTCGACTCCATCGGACCACTAGGGGCTCCCCTAGACCCCAACACGTCTATTCCATACCCTTGGTCTACCGCGCATGCGCAGAATGACCATATTTCAACCCCACACCCACCCCGTCAGATGCCCCTCCACGAATCCTTCACATCGATACCTCATACGACCCAATCGGTACACTAGGGTCCCCTCTCGCACCTAAAGATTGCCAGAGAATGCTTGAGAATTTGGGACTACTTTCTGTCCGCGGAGGCAGACCGCATCACCACCAGACCGCATCACCGCGAAGGAATACACAAGCCCGATTCACGCAGACCGGAAGTAACGTCATCAGTACATGTCCTATCATGTTCAGTCATACGGGACTGGTGGCGGCCCCTCCTCGAACCCTCCACAAAACAGAGTTATTTGCCTGGAAAATATGAGTGAATTTAACCGCTCCCTACTACTCCGGAGGCATGCCAGTCAACCGTGAGACAAAACTGCGCAAAAACTTTCTCATTAGGCGTTGCTCATTGTCATAATCAACGGCGCAGGCGCGGCGGAGGCGGGGGGGGGTTAAACGAGGGCCCCTGTGGGGGGCCTAATCTTGTATTTGCGCCTAATCGTGTCAGCGCCAAATCGTGTAACAAAATTGCGCCTAATAACGTGTTGCGCCTAATCGTGTAGGAAATTTGCGGTTAATGGTGGAACTGTGCCTAATCGTGTACGAAATTTGCGCTTAATTGTGGAACTGCGCCTAATCGTGTACGGAATTTGCGCCTATTTGTGTAAATGCGCCTAATCATGTAAGGAAGCTTCGTCTAATCATGTAACTGCTCCTAATCATTTGAACAATCTTGCGCCTAATTTTGCGTTGCGCCTAACCGTGTAGAAAAATTGCTCCTAATTGTGGAACTGCGCCTAATCGTGTAGGAGATTTGCTCCTAATTGTGGAAATGCGCCTATTCGTGTGAGAAGTATGCTCCTAATTGTGGAACTGCGCCTAATCGTGGAAATCATTTTGCGCCTAATTATGCGTTGCGCCTAATCGTGTAGAAAATTTGCGTCTAACTGTGGAAATGCGCCTAATTGTGTATAGAGGCTGCGCCTAAACGTGCACAACTTGAAGACATAAGTAGTATGTAGAGGACGGATAAAGTCAACTTGACCTTTCGTCATTTTTGGGGAGGTCGCGTGATCAAGAGGTCAAGGTCACTATATTTCCGGGACTTCCGGTCACGTATTTCTCCGCGGTGATGCGGTCTGGCGATGATGCGATCGCGGGAAAAAGCCTCCGCGGATAGAAAGTAGTCCCAAATACGCGGAGAGCCCGGGGAAATTCTCCGGCAATCGTCGCCAGTCGCCAGAGGGGCCCCAATGGACCGATTGGGTCGAGTGAGGTATCAAAGTGGAGCGCTCGTCCAGGGCGATCAAGTCATGGGTTGGCGCATGTAAATTGAGGATTTATCCCGAAAATATAAAAAGCAGAACACGGACTTTACCCCTAAAATAGGGAAAAAGGGTTAATATCGGTCTCTGGCTTATCGGGCCTGCCTATCAAGTCATGGATGGGTGTATGTAAAACGAGGACTACGAAAATATAAAATGCGGAGCACAGACTTCACTTTACCTCAACAATAGGAGAATGATTCGAACATTTGCATCTATACTGAAAAATTCCTGTATAGGGTATGGGATGTGGTCAATTTTTGTGGATTCCACTGTGGGTTGTGGGCTCTTGTTTTCTTCGTCTCACCACGTAAAACACGATGGGAAAGGTCTAGGAGCTAAGCGGTGAAATTTTTCAAAATGTTTCAGTACCGGGTAGGTCTGTATATAGGCCCATACTGGTTCAGTGGATAGGTCCATACTGGGAAACATCCTGGACATTGCGATACGGGTTGCGGGATCTCGCTTTTCACGTCTAACCACATAGAACACGATGGAAGGGGTCTCGAAGTTAAGCGGTGAAATTTTTTTTGAAAGGTCCAGGTACCGGGTAGGTCTGTATATTGGCCCATAGTGGCTCAGTGGATAGGTCCATACTGGGAAATATACTCCTGGACATTGCGATATAGGTTGTGGGGTCTTGTTTTTCACGTCTCACCACGTAGAACACGATGGGCGATGGGGGTCGCGAAGCTAAGCGGTGAAATGTTTTGAAAAAGATACTGCGCGTATGCGTAGTGGGCAAATATTGCTGGGTGGGCGTTTGGGGTGTAGGTGAGCCCCTAGTGGTCCGATGGTGTCGTATGAGGTTTTAGTTTCAAGCTCTGGTGGAGGAGCATCCGACTGGACTATTTTATCGTCCGTTTTCATTATTCTGCGCATGCGCATTCTGGTAGTAGTATAGAAAGCAGACATTCTGGGGGTGCGTGAGGTGTGTTTGGGGTAGACTTGGACCACTATTGGTCCAAATGAGTCGTGGGAGGTGTCAAAGTAAAGCTTTTGTAGGGTAGAGTCAGAATGTCGTGTTTTTTTCATTGCAAATTGCGTCAATCTGCACATGCGCAGTGGGTGTAGTAAGTAAAGTGGTCATTTTGGGGGTGCGTGGGGTTGTGTTTGGGGTAGAGAGGGACCATGCTTGGTCCGAATGCGTCGTGTGGGGTGTCATTTTGTAGCTGTTGGTATGTAGACCATCATTTGAGGCATGTCCACGTGATCTGTGACGTCATTGGTGACGTCATCAGTAGACGTATTAGCGAAAGCGGACATTTTAGGGTGTGTAGGAAAGCGTTTGGGGTAGAGATGGACCATCCGTGGTCCGAATGGGTCATGTGAGGAGTATCAACACCTGTTGAACGCTTCAACGCCCTGGTGAATTAGCCCTGAAGCTCTGATTTTCAAGATAGTCCATGAAATTGACACTAATTCATCGAAATGCGGTGACGCCCGTCAACGCCTGTCGTTACGCCTTAACGCCCATGATGTAGACCGGTGAGAGAAAAACAGCAACAACAATGATGACAGATCAATCATTTTATTATCGCCTCCAGTATATCATACCCAAGCTGCGGGAACTGCGTTGGGTATGTTTATAATACAAGTAGCCTCAAGTAATCAGAGGCCACCATTTGGCGCTGCATCTGTCATATTCTTTCTTTCGTTAGATGTACTCTCGGCTGCTCTTGTCCAATCAGAAGTCGCCATTTCAGAAAGTTCCATCTTCGGCCATGTTCGCTCTGATCCGTTTGTTCTAATCGTCGTCGGGCAGGCCAGGATACCGTCGAGGCAACATATCCTCATCCTCAAATAGTTGTTTGCGCATTCTGAGTATCTATCAGTGCATGGGTGAATACATTCATCAGATGGGGTGATCGGTCAGCTTGGTAACGAAAAACATGACATCGGTCAGCCCCTCTACGACCCATTGGGTGTTGGTGCGCTGTTGTTGGGCCCATTCCGACACATCCAATTGGTCCACTTGGTCAGGCACGGTCTCTAGCGATGCCCTATCCGTGACGGTAGGTCAAATACCCGGATGTTACTGCTTGAGTGAAATTATCGGACTTGGTCTGTCTCATTATGCTGCAGTACATAACCAAACGCCAGATTCAACTTGAAGGCTGTCGTTTGATCGTTGAAGTAGGCTTCGCGTACTTCAAGAGCCGAGACAGGCCCTCCAACCGGAAATTGTAGATGTCTGGTAGCGGGCGATGACGGTGTAAACACCGACGGATCATGAACCAATGGTCCCTGTAAATGTCACTTAATGAATGAGCGTCCGAGATCACTGGGGGCATCCACTGGATCTCCTGGAAATGCTTGATGTTGTCAGGCGTATGTGGAACAGTATCACCAGTGTCCGGCTGGATATCTAGACCCTCCTCGACTGTAGACACAAGCAAACTGTACATGGGTATTGTATAATACAGGACAAATATTGTACAATACAGGACAGATGTGGTATAATGCATGAGAGATATGGTGTAATATAGGGAAAATATGGTATAATGCATGACAGATATGGTATAATACAGGACAAATATTGTATAATACAGAACATATATTGTATAGTACAGGATATATATGGCACAATACAGGACATATGATATAATACAGCACAGATAAGGTATAACACAGAACATATTTGGTATAATACAGGACAGATATTCTATAATACAGGACAGATATTGTATAATACAACACAGATATGGTATAATACAGGACAAATAAGGAATAATACAGCACAGATTTGGTATAATACTGGACAGATATTGTATAATACAGGACAGATATTGTATAATATATCACAGATATATTATAATACAACACAGATATGGTATAATACAGGACATATTTTGTATAATACAGGACAAATATTGTATAATTCAGGACAGATGTTGAATAACACAGGACAGATATTGTATAATACTGGACAGATATGGTATAATACATGACATATAGTGTATAATATAACAAAGGTATGGTATAATACAGGAGAGCTATTGTATAATAGAGGGCAAATATGGTATAATACAGGGCAGATATTGTATAATATAGGAAATATATTGTATAACGCAATGCTAGACATGTCACAAGAGCGCACCCGAGTGTACAGGGCAGCGATGAGCTGATTGTTGGGAAGAACAACGTACGACAGTTCTTGCGGGCTGCGGGCTTATAAAAGAGGCGGTAGGTGGGAATGTTCAGCATTTTCTGATACGCAGCCGAAATGTTCTCTTGTTTGACCTGCCTGAAGTCATTTAGTGGCCCCGAAGATTTGCGACGGCACGATCATTTAACCCTGCCTGGCCTAGGGGGGGGGGCACTTCCCCCCCCTGATGGTTTTTTGCTTGTATCTCCGGAACAACAAAACATCGAGAGCTGAAACTCCGTGACTTTTTCGATTATCATATTGGGGCCATTTTGAGCCTACTTGCATGACCCCCCGAGCAAAGGATCATGGGTAAATTCAAAATGGCGGCCATGTGGGGGTACCAGAAAAGTGATGTTTTCGCCATATTTCTTCAAAAATTACGCAAAAATTCAGCAAGTTGATTCAACGCGATTCGATGCATTTTTCTGAAACATATGTCTTAGCATCACCAAAAAACACCCCCTGATTTGTTCCCCCTCCCTCCCTTCCCCCATTAACCCTACCAGGCCTGGGGGAGGGGGGCCAAAATGCCCTCCTACCAAACTGTCTGCGATATCTCCGAAACGCCAAAAAATGGAGAGCTGAAACATTCGTGACATTATAGGGTATCGTATTGGGGGTCATTTTGAGCCTATTTGCATAACCCCACGAGCAGAGGATCATGGGTAAATTCAAAATGGCGGCCATGTGGGGTACCAGAAAAAGTTATGCTTTCATCATATTTCTTCAAAATTTTTGCTTTTATCTACGGAAAAGTGGGTAAAACTTATTTTATTTCATATCAGATTATTATTTACTAATTTATTATGCAGTTTTTGCGAAGAAAAAACAAAAATAAAAAAATCGACGATTTTGACCGAAAATCGTCCAAAAATGCTCTTTTTGAAAATGACGTCACAGTGACGTCATCATGGCGGCCATCTTGGATTTTTTTACATTTTCTGGTAGAGCTTGACCCAAAGATATAGTGTGGTAAGTTTCAGCCCTCTAGCCTTAGCGATAGCGAAAATATATAGGGGGCACTTTCCGCCCCCCCAGGCTGCGATACACCCCAAATCGCCCAGGCCAGATAGGGTTAATAGGGAAGATGCTTTACGGCGCCACGAACGCTCACTCTACGAGGGCGCGAGGGAACAACGTAATGAATGTGGTCAACTCTTCAAACGGCTCAATCAGTTAAGACGGCATCAGCGTTTGATTCATTGTCCATCACCACGGCATGGGCGACCACTTTCCACTGAAGAGGAGCCCAGGAAGGTCACTCCCACTGAAGAGGAGCCCAGGAAGGTCACTCCCACTGAAGAGGATCCCAGGGAGATGAAACGTATGAAGACACCACCCACCCAACACTTGCCGAGCACCGAGCCCATGCCCAGTTTGCTTTTGCCTATAGTCGAAGCGGGCCTAGATATCAAGCCGGACACCGGTGACTGATGACTGACGACTTCGAGCATTTCCAGGAAGATCCAGTGGATGCCCCCAGTGAACACTTACCGGACGCCCATCCATTAAGTGACATCTACAGGGACCATTGGTTTATGATCCGACGATGTTTCCACCGTCATCGCCTGCTACTAGACATCTACAATTTCCGATTAGAGTCCCTGTGTCGGCTCTTCAAATACGTGGAAGCCATCTTCAACGATCAAACTACGGCCTTGAAGTTGAATCTAGCGTTTGGTTATGTGCTGCAGCATAATGAGACAGACCAAGTCCGATACTTTTACCCGATCAGTAACACCCGGCTATTTGACCAACCGTTTACCATCACGGATAGGGCGTCGCTATAGCCCGTGCGGGATCAAGTGGACCAATTGGATGTGTTGGAATGGGCCCAACAACAAAGCCCCAACACCCAACGGGTCGTAGAGAGGGTGACCAATGTCACGTTTTTCGTTACCAAAGTGACCGACCACCCCATCGGATGAATGTATTCACCCATGCACTGATAGATACTCAGAATGCGCAAACAACTATTTGAAGATATGTTGCCACAACGGTATCCTGGCCTGCCCGACGACGATTAGAACAAACGGATCAGAGCGAACATGGCCGAAGATGGAACTTTCTAAAATGGGGACTTCTGGTTGGACAAGAGCAACCGAGAATTCATCTAACGGGCATGAACGAATATGACAGATGCAGCGCCAAATGGCGGCCTCTGATTGGACAAGAGGCTGCTTGTATTGTAGACATACCGGTACCCAACACAGCTCACCCAGTTTGGGTTTGATGTACTGGAGGGGATAATAAAATGATTGGCCTGTCATCCTTGTTGTTGTTGTTGTTGTTCTCTCATCGGTCTACATCATGGGCGTTAACCCTACCTGGCATAGGGGGAGGGGGTCGAATCTCTGCCCTGCCAAACTTTCTGAGCTATCTCCGGAACGACAAGAAATAGAGAGCTGAAACTTCGTGACTTTATATTTTATCATATTGGGGTCATTTGAGCCTATTCGCATGACCTGAAAAGCTGAAACTTCGTGACTTTATAGTTTATCATATTGGGGTCATTTTGAACCTATTTGCATGACCCCCGAGGGAAGGATCATGGGTAAATTCAAGATGGCGGCCATGTGGGGTCCCAGAAAGATGATGTTTTTGTCATATTTCTTCAAAATTTCTGCTTTTCTGCGATGAAAAGTGGGCAAAAACTATTTTATTTCCCATCACATAAATATTGACTAATTTATCAAGCTGTTTTTGCGGAGAAATTGCATAAATACAAAATTCGGAAAATCTGACCGAAAAAATCGACCAAAAAATGTCGTTTTTGAAAATGACGTCAATGTGACGTCATCAAAGCGGTCATCTTGGATTTGTTTACATTTTCTGTTGGAGTTTGACTCAAGGGTATAGTGTGGTAAGTTTTACCTCCCTAGCTCAAGGGTAAGACAAATAAATTGGGGGTCCATTTCGGTTCCCCACCCCAGGCCACGACAGGTCCCAAAAAGCCTAGGCCAGATAGGATTAAGGCGTAACGACAGGCGTTGAGGGGGTGTCACCGCATTTCGATGAATTAGTGTCAATTTCATGGACTATCTAGAAAATCAGAGCTTCAGGGCTAATTCACCAGGGCGTTGAAGCGTTAAGGTTGACGTTGGCAGGCGTTGATACAAGGTGACGCCTCACACGACGCATTCGGACCAGGGTTGTCCATCTCTACCCCAAACGCTTTCCTACACACCCCAAAATGCCCGCTTTCACTAATACTTCTACTGATGACGTCACCAATGATGTCCCAGATGACGTGGACACGCCTCAAGTCGGGGTCTACACCCCGAGAGCTACAAAATGACACCCCACACGACGCATTCGGACCAAGGATGGTCCCTCTCTACCCAAAACACACCCCACGTACCCCCAAAATGACCACTTTACTTACTACACCCAAATGCGCATGCGCAGATTGACGCGACTTGCAATAAAAAGCACGCCATTCTGACTCCACCTCACAAAAGCTTCACTTTGACACATCCCACGACTCATTTGGACCAATAGTGGTCCATTTCTACCCTGAACACACCCCCACGCACCCCCAGAATGTCTGTTTTCTATACTACGACGAGATTGTGCATGCGCAGAATAACGAAAACGGACGATGCATTAGTCCAGTCGGATGCTCCTCTACGAGGGCTTCAAAATAAGACCTCATACGACACCATCGAACCATTAGGGGCTCACCTAGACCCCAAAACGTCCATCCAGCACTATTTACCCACTACACAAACGCGCAGTGACTTTTTTAAACAAATTTCCCCGCTTAGCTTCGGGACCCCTCCCATCGTGTTATACTTGACGAAACGAGAAAAACAAGATCACACAACCCATATCGCAATGTCCAGGAGTAAATTTCCCAGTATGGACCTATCCACTGAGCTAGTATGGGCCAATATACAGACCTACCCGGTACCTGGACTTTTCAAAAAAAATTCACCGCTTATTTTTGAGACCCCTCCCATCGTGTTCTACGTAGTGGGACGTGAAAAACAAGATCCCACAACCCATATCGCAATGAACATATGCGAATTGCCCAGTATGGACCTATCTACTGAGCCAGTAGGCCTATGGGCCTATCCAGACATCCGTGAACCTTTCGAAAAATTTCACCGCTTAGCTTCGGGACCCCGCCCATCGTTCTACGTGGTGAGACGTGAAAAACAAGATCCCACAACTGAGCAAGTATGGGCCAAAATACAGACCTACCCGGTGCCGGGATTTTCGAAAAATTTCACCGCTTAGCTCCGGGACCATTCTCATCGTATTTTACGTGGTGAGACGAAGAAAACAAGACCCCACAACCCACAGTAAAATCCACAAACAATGACCACCCCCTATACAGTCATCTTGCTCTATAGATGCAAATGTTCGAATCGTTCTCCTATTGTTGAGGCAAAGTCCGTGTTCCGCATTTTATATTTTCGGAGACAAGTCTTCTTTTTACATACACCCACCCATGACTTGATAGGCCTTTTAGCCCTTTTGTACCTTGCTGATACGAGTTTTCCCCTATTTTAGGGATAAAGTCCGTGTTCCGCTTTTCATATTTTTGGGGCAAATCCTCAATTTGCAGGCATCCACCCATGACTTGATCGCCCTGGACGAGCGCTCCACTTTGACACCTCACTCGATCCAATCGGTTCACTAGGAGCTTCTCTCGCCCCCAAAATGTCACGAAGATTAGCGAAGATTGCCAGAGAATTTCCCCTTCTCCCACGCATTTGGGACTACATTCTGTCCGCCGATGCTTTTTCCCGCGACCGCATCACAGCCAGACCGCATCACCGCGGGGGAATACATGCCCCAAAGGTCACGTGACCGGAAGTTCCGGAACTATAGTGACATTGACCTCTTGATCACGTGATCTTCACGTGATCTCCCCAAAAATGACGAAAGGTCAAGTTGACTTTATCCGTCCTTTACATACTACTTATGTCTTCACGTTGTGCACGTTTAGGCGCAGCCTCTATACACAATTAGGCGCATTTCCACAGTTAGACGCAAATTTTCTACACGATTAGGCGCAACGCACAATTAGGCGCAAAATGATTTCCACGATTAGGCGCAGTTCCACAATTAGGAGCATATTTCTCACACGAATAGGCGCATTTCCACAATTAGGAGCAAATCTCCTACACGATTAGGGGCAGTTTCACAATTAGGAAATAAAATTCTACGCGATTAGGCGCAACGCAAAAATAGGCGCAAGATCGTTCAAATGATTAGGAGCAGTTACATGATTAGACGCAGCCTCTTTACACGATCAGGCGCATTTACATAAATAGGCGCAAATTCCGTACACGATTAGGCGCAGTTCCACAATTAAGCGCAAATTTCGTACACGATTAGGCGCAGTTCCACCATTAACCGCAAATTTCCTACACGATTAGGCGCAACACGTTATTAGGCGCAATTTTGTTACACGATTTGGCGCTGACACGATTAGGCGCAAATACACGATTAGGGCCCCTCACCTCCAATGGCCGAGGACCGCTTTGCCCCCCGCCCCTAGAAATTGTGACTGATGTAACATGGAACTGGGTAACAATTGGTAGAGAAGCGTCTGAAATCTTAAATTTTTCTGAGGGAGTGCCCCCTCTCCCCCCGCCCCCTCCACATTCTTCTAGCTTCAAATTGATCATGACCAGTTTTACATTGCAGTTTCATGCCAAGTGCCAACTCCTTCCCAGTGTTTGTTCTATCTGAATTAGTGTTAACTCCAGCACAGTTTTCATGAATTATCAGTTTCGTATGATATCCGCCAATCGGTTTCGAGAAAAAACGTTAATTAATTTAGCGACGGAAATTGTCACGTTTGGCACACACAACTTCAAGCTTTGCAACGATGCAACAAATGACGCAACGATGAAGTGACCTTTTCTTGCAGAGATGTTAAAAGTTGATTTTGACTAAAACTGACGCGAGGTTTCAGCTGAATATCAATATTTGAGTAAGATTCTTATTTATCTATTTTTATTTCATTTATTATTATTATTGTTTTTTTTGGGGGATGAGAAAGGCGGAAATTGTAAAAATGTTCAGCCTAAGATTTTCTCTGAAAATTCGACAGAGTGCGTAATATGAAAGCTGGATTTCGGGCAGGACCTCCTGACTTCATCTGAACGAGATATTTCAGCTCATACTCATGTCTTATCACATTTAAATACGAATATAGCGACCAGTAGCCCAGTTGATAGGTCCTGTATCGTGACCCGATCGGCACTTTCATCACTTGACCCGAACTCACTCGTTACAATCAAACTGCCAAGTAGTAGTAAAAACACCGATTCTGGCTCTTTTTTGATGCTAAAAAATTACCCCCGAGCAAAATTTAACGGGGTACTATTCTTTGAGGTGCCCCCCCCCCCCGGGTAAAATTTAATTGGTTACTTTTTCACGGTTGACGTCACCTCCGGTCATGTCCGGCAATCTCCGGTGGTGTATTTTTGGGGGTCAAAATGAGAGATTCTGGCAGAACGTGGACGTTGGAAAGTGGACTCAAAGTGACGAATCAGCGTGCTGTATTTTAACCAATGAAATCGTTAGAAATTTAACCAATCGAATAGCCGACCATAGTTCAAGTAGCCTATCAAAATTCATTAGTTGGGGCTATATAAACCTGGTGGGCTTTGCCAAGTTACATAGCCCTCCCAGCATTATGATAAATCACGCCATGTTGATATTCATGTGGCCATAACGTCATCATTTTGCTAGATTTACATTTAATGCCGGGAACCCCCTAATATGGTTTTAGCACAAATACGATAGGCTCTTTTAGGTTTCTCAAAGGTTCTTTTGGGTTCTTTGCACTGAAAACATTTGTGCTAAATGTAGAATTATCCATGCAATACAGTTGTATACGGAATATAACACGCCTGAAGCCAGACCAGCATATAGCTCATTGGATAAGACGTCGAGCTGCGAAGCCGTAGCTCGTCAGTTCGGGGGGGAGGGTTACTATTATTATTTTTTTGGTCAATATATATATATTATTTTTAAAGACAAAAGGGATAATTTTACCAGTATTTATTTTACAAAAGGTGCATTCATGTTCAAATATTTTAATATAATATTATGTATGTGGAGTGATTTACTTTTCAACGAAAATCAACCCATGACCCCTCTCATCGTGTTCTCCAGCACCTGGCACGTACCACACCCCAGAGAAAAAAAATGGCCACCCGTACATGAAGTCGGTTACATCATGACGTTATGGGGAAAACCCCTGTTCTATAAATAGATCATGGTCGTTCGGTGCAATTTTCCGGGAAATCCCGTGGTAAACTCCCTGTTCTATGTATAAATGATGATGTCATGGGGAATACCCCTGTTATATTTATAGATCATGACGTCATTTCTATTTATAGATCATGATTGCCAAGTGGTGTTATTTTTGGGGTCAAAATGAGGGATTCTGGCGTACCATGGACGTTGGAAAGTGAACTCAAAGTGACAAATCAGCGTGCTATATTTTAACCATTGAAATCGTTAGAATTTTAACCAATCGAATGACCGAGGATAGTTTAAGTAGCCAATCAAAATGATTCCTGCTCATGGCGTCATCCTGGATGTGTCAGTGGATGTCCGTGCATGTCCGTGGATGTCCGTGCATGTCTGTTCGAATGCTTACTTCCTAAAGCTTTGTTGGATTCCTCCGAAATCCTCCGTCACTGGGTCAAAATGGATCTTGCTTCTTTGTGTCCGTGGATGTCAGTTACAAGCGATAACTTCCAAACGCTTTCTTGGATTCTTCCGAAATTCGGCATACGCATTGCTTGTGAGAAGATGCGATTGTATACTGGATTTCAGTAAAATTTGCCTGAAGGTGGCGCCACTGAGTTTTGCTTCTTCGTGTCCGTTCCAGTTAAAATGGGTCTTACTCTCTTTGTGGCTGTGGATGTCTGTTTAAATTCTTCAGAGTCGATAACTTCCAAAAGCTTTGTCGGATTCCTTCGAAATTTAGCATATACACTCCTTGTGACCAGGCATGGGTTGGTATTGCGTTTCAGCAAGATCCACCTGAAGGTGGCGCCACTGGGTCTTGTTCCAATCTTCTCTGCATGCCCATGGTTTCCATTCAAATTCTTCACAAGCGATAACTTCCAAATGCTTTGTCTAATAATTAGGCATCCCTAAATGCGTTTTTGATTTTTTTCTTCCGCTTCTCGCTGTTAGTTTTGAATTTCGTGTCGCCTTAAATGAAGGACAACATTTTCTTCAATTTTGCTATGAAATCATTCTATTCCACATCATATGATTTACCCTAAAGCTTTTGCACAAACCATATTTTATTTCAGATGTATAACATGAAATACCGAACCCGGTATTTTTTTTTAAATTTCGTGTCATCTTAAATGAAGGACAACATTTCCCTCAATTTTGCTATCAAATAATTGTATCTCACATCATATGATTTACTCTAAAGCTGCTGCAGGAACCATTTATATCCACAGGTGTAACTTACTATATTAATTACAACTGAGTTCCTAAAGTTTGGGTGTACACTGTGCATATGATCAATTTCCTGAATTGAATTGAATTCCATCTTGTGATTTTTCGGACTGACAGATGATGGCATGCAATTGTCAGTGTGGTTGCTTCATGTACAGGGAGCTTTCTATGGCTTTCATGTCAGCACACCTCAAGTAGAGCATGACCCCATCCCCAGGGCGCCGAGCCGCACCCTCTATCTCCCAAACTCGCCCTCGCCCTCGCATATTGTGTTTATGCATATATAGCTCCAATATATCTTGGCAGAATCTGAAATTTGTGTGTTGTCTGCAATATTGGGATAATTGCAACAACCCCAAAAGGTTTCAATTTATCAGGCACAGACCCATGTTTTTGTATTTGGTAAATATGACCCTTGTCTATAGATCTTGCTTGGGATTGCTTTTCGTGCCAATCCGCTTCTGAGTGGCGCCACCTCGGGCCAAGTTAAAATTGCATCTCCAGACAATAACTTTTGAAAACCTTAAGAATTCTTTCCAAATTTGGTGTGGTGGTGGTACCTTGCCTATGATCTGGCTTGAGAATGTTTTTCATGTTGATAGGGAGACTACCTGAAAGCTAAGTTAAGTGTTTCCAGACAACAACTTTTGAAAACCGATTCTTTCCCAATTTGATGTGTAGGTACTTCGCCTCAATTTCTCGTTTGGCATTGTTTTTCATCGAGTGAGGTATCAATGTAAAGCATACGTGAGGGAGTATCCAACGGGCTGGGTGTGACGTGGAACTGACGTCATTCTGCGCATGCGCAGTAGAGAATGAGGTATCAATGTGAAGCATACGTGAGGGAGCATCCACCTGGGCTAGTGTATCGTTCGTTGTCAACATTCTGCGCATGCGCAGACAGGGAATTATGGGAAAAGGGTACGGAAATAGACGTTTTGGGGTCTAAATGGGCCACTAGTGAGCCGATTAGATCGAGTGAGGTATCACTGTGAAGCAGTCGTGAGGGAGCATCCACCTGGGCTAGTGTGTCGTTCGTTGCCAACATTCTGCGCATGCGCAGACAGGGAATTGTGGGAAAAGGGTACGGAAATAGACGTTTTGGGGTCTAGGTGGGCCACTATTGGGTCGATTGGATCGTATGAGGTATCAATGTGAAGCAGTCGTGAGGGAGCATCCGTCTGGGCTAGTGTGTCGTTCGTGTTCAACATTCTCCGCATGCGCAGACACGAAATTTTGGGAAAAGGGTATGGAAATAGACGTTTTGGGGCCGACCGGGGCCCCCAATGGTCTGATGGGGTCGAGTGAGGTATCAATGTGAAGCATTCGTGAAGGAGCATCCGACTGGGTGGATGTGACGTAACACTGACGTCATTCTGCGCATGCGCAGTATATCAAGCATATGGAAATAGACATTTTGGCCCCTACATGGGTCACTATGAGGTCTTATTTTTAAGATCTCGTGAAGCATCATCCGACTGGGCTAATGTATCATCCGTGTCCAATAGTCTGCGCATGCGCAGTCTGATCGTAGTATAGAAAGCAGGCATTTTGTGGATGCGTGGAGGTGTGTTTGGGGGTACTAAACCACTATGGGTCCATGATTGTGGTTTGATGGTGTGGGTACTGCGCATGCGTGTGACGTCACTTCCGGTTTCACTAAAACTACCTCCGAACCCAGAATAGTTCCAATTTTCCCTTAGACGTATGACCCGGATTTTCAACATACAAGTTTTCCCCGGCCCGGCCGCAGCGACCCCGGGTTATCCGGCCGCACGCCTGCGTGGGTTACCCGGAAGTGCGCTGGGGAATTTCGTGTCAAAAGCTTAAAGGTCACATCCAGGTCAAAATGTCTCCCTTTCGGCAATGTTGGGCAACAATGTTGCGGCATCGATATACAGAGCTTGAACACAAACAAGGGATTGTAAATTAACCTGGGAAGGATGAGCAGTTCCATTTGGACCAATCAGCGGTCGAGAAAAAGAGTTAATGAGCGATCGATAAAAGAACCAATGGATGGGTACTAGAATTTTGCTCACGTCTGCGCCTGCATCCGGGTACTAGAATGCTTTCGCCTACGTCCGCGCCTACATCGGGGCTCTTGTACATCCGGGTAGTGCTTTCTGGACATTGATGGGTTAAATTTTCCCCATCCTAGGCCACTGATTGGCTACTTTCTCAACGGTGTTCAAAGCCAGTTTCACCGAATCCCCACATGCATTATGCTCATATAGAAAACACACAAGACAGGGTTTTTTTTATGTGAGATATCATTTGGTTTTTTTATTCAATAATAACTAACAACAACAACGTGAGAACAACCACGTGAAAACTGAAGCCCAGAACAGGGGGCTTGTACGTTGAAATCGATAGAACTGAAGCCCAGAACAGGGGGCTTGTACGTTGAAATCGATAGAATTTAAGCCCAGAACAGGGGGCTTTTCGTAAAAGAACTTAAGCCCACAACAGGGGGCTTGAACATTGAAAGAACTTAAGCCCAGAACGGGGCTTGTACATTGAAATGATGGGCGGCCCAGTCATATACGAGTACATCGCGGTCCTCGGCCTTGGAGTACTCGTCAAACATCTGTACGATGGTAGACGTAGGCTGCGTCTTGGATGACAACCTTATAGTCAGTTGCATGCCCCTCTACGTTAGTGGCCATCAAGGCGAAGGTCGGAGGCGCCCGTATCAGTCGGATTTGATGGGGATCTTGTTCAAGAGGTACCGGTCTTGCATGAAGAGGTCTGAGTGCAGTCGGCCCATGAGATCCACCGTGGCGCCGTTCGCGGTGAAAGCCTTCCATTTGTTCTATCCTTCATTGTCCACCGTGTCCATGTGCTCGGCTGTGTCTTGGTAGAATAAAGAGACTGTCAGCTGAGATTCATGTAGGCTCGAGTCACTGATGAGTTTGTCGCTGATAAAAATATCCACCTGTTGAAACAAAGAGAGCAGCCAGAGTTTCGTCGGGCCCACCGTTGCAGCTTGGACGATTCTGGAGCCATCCCCATTGACGACCTTGGCTTTCACATACAAGTATGTACGGGCTAAATCCACATAGGCCGTATCTGCATTACTGATGGTGAACTCGATGGGCCCTGTTTCGTTGATGCTGGAGAGAGGGAGATGCTCCATCCATAATCCTTGTTCGGCACTGGTCTGTGTGGGCGGCACGGTCCACAAATCACATTCACTGTTGGTGGAGGGGCAGGACTCTGCGTGGATTAAGGACATGTTTAAGAAAACATATCCTGGGTCTTCGATGTGCGTCGTCGCTGGGCCGGACGTCGACTGGTGCGTGGTCTCGGTGGTGCAGGTCTTTTATTCCCTACGGTGCGTTGTGCTTTGGCCACCAAGATGCCCCCGGCTTCTTTGGCCCGCCGTTTCAAGGCTTCTTCGGGTGCCGTACCCCCAAGACATCAACGGCGACTTGCAGTCCACTGCGTACCGCTTGTTTGCCGATCGCTTACACCCCACGCGTCACCAAGTGCAGGAACGTTTTGACGATGCTCCGAGTATGTTCTCCAGCCCATGTCCTCGTTGCATGCCTGCACCTGCAAATACCGGAAGGCCACCTCCGGCCTGTTGGGCATAATAGTCCATATAGCTGTGTGCATCCCACTCGAAGGGCACCTTCATTATACAAAGTGGGGAGCACGTTCTTGTCGAAAATGAAGTGTCAGTACCACTTTTCCTCGTTCGAATGCCACCGGTCGTCCCGTGTCATCTCTTATATCCATCGTGATAGTGTTGATGTCGGTTAGTTGTACGGGTAGGTAGAGGTAGATGTAGAGTCCGTACATACCCGACTTCATATCCATCGGGATCTGGCTATGGTCCTCGGATGGACCCATGTAGGTCGGGTGAGCGAGACCCGGCATTTTCTGTAGGATAGGACTCAGTACGACACTCACGTTGGCGGTGAGGAGGATCTGTGCCCCGTCGTTGTGTGCGTTATATTCGAAGTCCACGTGATTCTTGAAGGGAAAGGAATTGACGGGTGTTGAAGTATTCGTGACCTCTCGTAGAGCCTTATAATGCAACAGTCTTGTCAGCCCTGCATGAACTCCTTGGGGGTATCGTATTGGCCTTCGGGGAGGGTGTTTTTTCCTTCGTAGGTCACCTCGTACCACATTTCATTGGCTCGCACGTTGTACCACGAGTAAGGGTATTGGATATCCACGAGGCCACATTCCCATCATCCAGGTAAATGCAATGGTTGCGGTAATTGGGTCACGTACTTGGCCAAGGTGTTGTCAGGAAACACATCCAGCGAACTGTTGCTGGGTAGGGTGAGGTAAAACATGGCGACTGAGCTGTCCTGCTGCTGCTGTTGGTTTTAATAGGAGTTCCAGGCCTTGGGCAGTTGTGTCCGGCGTCGTGTTCGTCGCGGTGTCTTGATCAAGGGTGGTATTATAAAGGAGTGAAAAGAAGGTGCCCGTTGGTGTGGTGTTTTGGGGGTTGACTCCGGTTCCCACTCGGCTCCCCAAGAAGGTGTTGGGCCACTCGGCGATTGCTGGGTCTGCTGCATCCAGGCCCAGCGCTGGGGATTCCCCATCAATTCCTGTGGTACATGCATGTCTGTCAAGCCTTGAGCGAAAGCCTAACATCCTCGAGGACCCGTGTGCGACATGTGGGTACCGGGGGCCACCTGATTCTGTACCAGGAGTTCGCCTTTATCATTCCAAGTCATGTTAGGATTCTGTTTCACCCGTTGTAATACCAGGCCAGCTTGTTTCTTGAACGATGCAGGTACACTCTTCAGGACTTCATCTTCCACCCACTCTGGGGCTGTGGGTGGTACCCCTGGTAATGGCGGCTGTTGGAGCGGTGCTGAGGTCGACGGTGTGTCGCGTGGTGGTGGTGGTGGTGGTGCTGGTGTAGAGAGGGTTTTGTATTGGTCCATGAACGTCATGTACCGTTGAAGCGTCTGATTGTACCATTGTACTTTCTCACTGTCGCTTAACCCCGATCTTTGTAAGATCTGTTGCATTTCTTCATCGAGGGTGTTTATGGTCTTCACCGTAGGTGGGACAGGGTAGGGCGATTGGAGGTTTTGAAGGAGCCGTGGTTTGACGAGGACCATTTTTTGATATGGTTCATTGTCGACCGAAGAGTCCACCCGATACTGGACCCAACACGGAAGCGGCCAACGGTGCTAAGATGCAGCAACTCAAACCAGAACACTTTTTTGGAATATTCAAAGAGCAGGCATTTGGTCATCTTCAAAGTTAAATATTATTTTGGTTTGAGCGGGTCAGTATGTGCGTATTCACTGCCTGGCGTAAGTCAGCGTGAAAAGTTCAGGGCCTGATAGACTTTCATTCGTCATTCAGTATCCAGTCGTCGTCCGATGTAAGTACCAAACATCAACAGACCAACAACAACGATAATGTGTGAACCCAAGCAGTTTTTTTATGATTGCCATTATAATCTCAGCGTGCCATGATCTTATGCTGGTTTTAAACGAGTGTAAGTATTGATTCCAAACTGGCTAACTTGGCACCTCTTTCGTGGCATTCCATATCTGCATTCGGCAAACATTAACTGTTCTTCCATCTATATTCGGCATCCATTAACTGTTCTTCCATATATATATTCAGCACCCATTAAATATTCTTCCATATCTACATTCGGCAACCATTAACTGTTCTTCCATATCTATATTCGGCACCCATTAACTGTTCTTCCATATCTACATTCGGCAACCATTAACTGTTCTTCCATATCTATATTCGGCACTCATTAACTGCTCTTTCATATCTACATTCGCCAACGATTAACTGTTCTTTCATCTATATTCGGCACCAATTAACTGTTCTTCCATATCTATATTCGGCACCCATTAACTGTTCTTCCATATCTACATTCGGCAACCATTAACTGTTCTTCCATATCTGTATTCGGCACCCATTAACTGTTCTTCCATATCTACATTCGGCAACCTTTAATTGTTCTTAAATCTATATTCGGCATCCATTAATTGTTCTTCCATATCTATATTCGACATCCATTAACTGTTCTTCCATATCCACATTAGGGCAACCATTAACTGTTCTTCCACATCTATATTCGGCACCCTTTACCTGTTCTTCAATACCTACATCCGGCAAACATTAACTGTTCTTCCATATCTACATTCGGCAATCATAAACTATTTTTCTATATCTACATTCGACAACCACTAACTGTTCTTCCATATCTATATTCGGCACCCATTAACTGTTCTTCCATATCTGCATTCGGTAACCATTAACTGTTCTTCCATATCTATATTCAGCACTCATTAACTGTTCTTTCATATCTACATTCGGCAACGATTAACTGTTCTTTCATCTATATTCGGCACCCATTAACTGATCTTCCATATCTATATTCGGCACCCATTAACTGTTCTTCCATATCTACATTCGGCAACCAATAACTGTTCTTCCATATCTGTATTCGGCACCCATTAACTGTTCTTCCATATCTACATTCGGCAACCTTTAACTGTTCTTAAATCTATATTCGGCATCCATTAATTGTTCTTCCATATCTATATTCGACATCCATTAACTGTTCTTCCATATCTACATTCGGCAACCATTAACTGTTCTCCCATGTCTATATTCGGCACCCATTAACTGTTCTTCCATATCTACATACGACAACCAATAACTGTTTTTCCATATCTACATTAGGGCAACCATTAACTGTTCTTCCACATCTATATTCGGCACCCTTTACCTGTTCTTCAATATCTACATCCGGCAACCATTAACTGTTCTTCCATATCTACATTCGGCAATCATAAACTATTCTTCCATATCTACATTCGACAACCATTAACTGTTCTTTCATATCTACATTCGGCAACCACTAACTGTTCTTCCATATCTACATTCGGCACCCATTAACTGTTCTTCCATATGTACATTCGGCAACCATTATCTGTTCTTCCATATCTACATTCGGCAACCACTAACTGTTCTTTTATATCTACATTCGGCACCCATTAACTGTTCTTCCACATCTACATTCGGCAACCATTATCTGTTCTTCCATATCTACATTCGGCAACGATTAACTGTTCTTTCATATCTACATTCGGCAACCACTAACTGTTCTTCCATATCTACATTCGGCACCCATTAACTGTTCTTCCATATCTACATTTGGCAACCATTATCTGTTCTTCCATATCTACATTCGGCAACGATTAACTGTTCTTCCATATCTATATTCGACACCCATTAACTGTTCTTCCATATCTACATTCGGCACCCATTGACTGTTCATCCATATCTACATTCGGCAACGATTAACTGTTCTTCGATATCTATATTCGGCACCCATTATCTGTTCTTCCATATCTACATTCGGCACCCGTTAACTGTTCTTCCATATCTACATTCGGCAACCATTAACTGTTCTTCCATATCTACATTCGGCACCCAGTAACTGTTCTTCCATATCTACATTCAGCAACCATTGACTGTTCTTCCATATCTACATTCGGCAACCATTAACTGTTCTTTCATAGCTACATTCGGCACCGATTAACTGTTCTTCCATATCTACATTCGGCAACCATAAACCGTTCTTTCATATCTACATTTGGCAACCATAAACTGTTCTTCCATATCTATATTCGGCAACCTTTAACTGTTCTTAAATCTATATTCGGCATCCATTAATTGTTCTTCCATATCTATATTCGACATCCATTAACTGTTCTTCCATATCTACATTCGGCAACCATTAACTGTTCTCCCATGTCTATATTCGGCACCCATTAACTGTTCTTCCATATCTACATACGACAACCAATAACTGTTTTTCCATATCTACATTAGGGCAACCATTAACTGTTCTTCCACATCTATATTCGGCACCCTTTACCTGTTCTTCAATATCTACATCCGGCAACCATTAACTGTTCTTCCATATCTACATTCGGCAATCATAAACTATTCTTCCATATCTACATTCGACAACCATTAACTGTTCTTTCATATCTACATTCGGCAACCACTAACTGTTCTTCCATATCTACATTCGGCACCCATTAACTGTTCTTCCATATGTACATTCGGCAACCATTATCTGTTCTTCCATATCTACATTCGGCAACCACTAACTGTTCTTTTATATCTACATTCGGCACCCATTAACTGTTCTTCCACATCTACATTCGGCAACCATTATCTGTTCTTCCATATCTACATTCGGCAACGATTAACTGTTCTTTCATATCTACATTCGGCAACCACTAACTGTTCTTCCATATCTACATTCGGCACCCATTAACTGTTCTTCCATATCTACATTTGGCAACCATTATCTGTTCTTCCATATCTACATTCGGCAACGATTAACTGTTCTTCCATATCTATATTCGACACCCATTAACTGTTCTTCCATATCTACATTCGGCACCCATTGACTGTTCATCCATATCTACATTCGGCAACGATTAACTGTTCTTCGATATCTATATTCGGCACCCATTATCTGTTCTTCCATATCTACATTCGGCACCCGTTAACTGTTCTTCCATATCTACATTCGGCAACCATTAACTGTTCTTCCATATCTACATTCGGCACCCAGTAACTGTTCTTCCATATCTACATTCAGCAACCATTGACTGTTCTTCCATATCTACATTCGGCAACCATTAACTGTTCTTTCATAGCTACATTCGGCACCGATTAACTGTTCTTCCATATCTACATTCGGCAACCATAAACCGTTCTTTCATATCTACATTTGGCAACCATAAACTGTTCTTCCATATCTATATTCGGCAGCCATTAACTGTTCTTCCATATATACATTCGACAACCATTAACTGTTCTTCGATATCTACATTCGGCACCCATTAACTGTTCTTCCATACCTACATTCGGCAACCATTAACTGTTCTTCCATATCTGTATTCGGCACCCATTAACTGTTCTTCCATATCTACATTCGGCAACCATTAACTGTTCTTCCATATCTACATTCGGCAACCTTTAACTGTTCTTAAATCTATATTCGGCATCCATTAATTGTTCTTCCATATCTATATTCGACATCCATTAACTGTTCTTCCATATCTACATTCGGCAACCATTAACTGTTCTCCCATGTCTATATTCGGCACCCATTAACTGTTCTTCCATATCTACATACGACAACCAATAACTGTTTTTCCATATCTACATTAGGGCAACCATTAACTGTTCTTCCACATCTATATTCGGCACCCTTTACCTGTTCTTCAATATCTACATCCGGCAACCATTAACTGTTCTTCCATATCTACATTCGGCAATCATAAACTATTCTTCCATATCTACATTCGACAACCATTAACTGTTCTTTCATATCTACATTCGGTAACCACTAACTGTTCTTACATATCTACATTCGGCACCCATTAACTGTTCTTCCATATCTACATTCGGCAACCATTATCTGTTCTTCCATATCTACATTCGGCAACCACTAACTGTTCTTTTATATCTACATTCGGCACCCATTAACTGTTCTTCCACATCTACATTCGGCAACCATTATCTGTTCTTCCATATCTACATTCGGCAACGATTAACTGTTCTTTCATATCTACATTCGGCAACCACTAACTGTTCTTCCATATCTACATTCGGCACCCATTAACTGTTCTTCCATATCTACATTTGGCAACCATTATCTGTTCTTCCATATCTACATTCGGCAACGATTAACTGTTCTTCCATATCTATATTCGACACCCATTAACTGTTCTTCCATATCTACATTCGGCACCCATTGACTGTTCATCCATATCTACATTCGGCAACGATTAACTGTTCTTCGATATCTATATTCGGCACCCATTATCTGTTCTTCCATATCTACATTCGGCACCCGTTAACTGTTCTTCCATATCTACATTCGGCAACCATTAACTGTTCTTCCATATCTACATTCGGCACCCAGTAACTGTTCTTCCATATCTACATTCAGCAACCATTGACTGTTCTTCCATATCTACATTCGGCAACCATTAACTGTTCTTTCATAGCTACATTCGGCACCGATTAACTGTTCTTCCATGTCTACATTCGGCAACCATAAACCGTTCTTTCATATCTACATTTGGCAACCATAAACTGTTCTTCCATATCTATATTCGGCAGCCATTAACTGTTCTTCCATATATACATTCGACAACCATTAACTGTTCTTCGATATCTACATTCGGCACCCATTAACTGTTCTTCCATACCTACATTCGGCAACCATTAACTGTTCTTCCATATCTGTATTCGGCACCCATTAACTGTTCTTCCATATCTACATTCGGCAACCATTAACTGTTCTCCCATGTCTATATTCGGCACCCATTAACTGTTCTTCCATATCTACACACGACAACCAATAACTGTTCTTCCATATCTACATTAGGGCAACCATTAACTATTCTTCCACATCTATATTCGGCACCCTTTACCTGTTCTTCAATATCTACATCCGGCAACCATTAACTGTTCTTCCATATCTACATTCGGCAATCATAAACTATTCTTCCATATCTACATTCGACAACCTTTAACTGTTCTTTCATATCTACATTCGGCAACCACTAACTGTTCTTCCATATCTACATTCGGCACCCATTAACTGTTCTTCCATATCTACATTCGGCAATCATTATCTGTTCTTCCATATTTACATTCGGCAACCATTAACTGTTCATCCATATCTATATTCGACACCCATTAACTGTTCTTCCATATCTACATTCGGCACCCATTGACTGTTCTTCCATATCTACATTCGGCAACGATTAACTGTTCTTCGATATCTATATTCGGCACCCATTATCTGTTCTTCCATATCTACATTCGGCACCCATTAACTGTTCTTCCATATCTACATTCGGCAACCATTAACTGTTCTTCCATATCTACATTCGGCAGCCGGTAACTGTTCTTCCATATCTACATTCAGCAACCATTGACTGTTCTTTCATAGCTACATTCGGCACCGATTAACTGTTCTTCCATATCTACATTCGGCAACCATAAACTGTTCTTTCATATCTACATTTGGCAACCATAAACTGTTCTACCATACATGTATCTATATGCGGCAGCCATTAACTGTTCTTTCATATATACATTCGACAACCATTAACTGTTCTTCGATATCTACATTCGGCAACCATTAACTGTTCTTCCATATCTATAATCGGCACCCATTATCTGTTCTTCCATATCTACATTCGACAACCATTTATTGTTCATCCATATCTACATTCGGGACCCATTAACAGTTTTTCTATATCTACATTCGACAACCGCTAACTCTTCTTCCATATCTGCATTCGGCAACCATTAACTGTTCTTCCATATCTATATTCGGCACCCATTATCTGTTCTTCGATATCTACATTCGGCAACCGTTAGCTGTTCTTCCATATCTACATTCGGCACACATTAACAGTTCTTCCATTTCTACATTCGGCAACCGTTAACTGTTCTTCCATATCTACATTCGGCAACCATTAACTGTTTTCAACACAAACGCCAGATTCGCCATTCAGTATCCAGTCGTCGTCCGATATTAGTACCAAACATGAGCAGACCAACAACAACAATAATATGTGAAACGATGCAGTTTTTTTTATTTATGATTGCCATTATAATCTCAGCATGCCATGAGCTTATGCTGGTTTTAAACAGGTGTGGGTCTCTCCCCCCCCATGTCGCGTGTGATTTTGTTATAGATTAGAAGGAAGTAATTATTTTCCTCATCCCACGCAATCGTAAATGTCATCATTTGAATCGGTGAATTAGTTCCCTTTTTACATATAAGCCTGGTAATATCGTACTTCAAAATGGCGTGTTTGGTGAAGGATTACTGATACTAACCATATGTCTTGGCCAGATAGGTCTTCAGGAAGCGGAACTCCAGTATTGATTCCAAACTGGCTAACTTAGCACCTCTTTCGTGGCATTGCAAAAAGGCAGCGTCGTAGTCAAGACGCATTTTCGTGTTCTGTATGTAGTAGCAAGACTTTCCATACGGATAAGAGACCCATCCGATGGGGCAGTTAGATTTCGCACCTGCGGAACAAAGAGAATACACTAAACATTAGTGTGCACATCTACCTTCATATATCGAGATAGCTAGATTTTCGCCAACGTGAAAGTACTGCTGCACTATTGTGCGTGGTTTGTCTTTCCGACTGTAGAAGCAGAAATGAATTGCAGCACATATTTCTCCATTCTATGGAGTTTTCTCGAAAAATCTTTTTTCGGAGAAAAAGGTGAATTAGTATCTTGACTGTGAGAAGAGAGAGAAGGTATCGCTGGTCATCAATAAAAGTATGCATGCAGGTCACAATAATCATGTAGAGTGTACTTCCCACCAGAAATGGTGTATTGTGAAACTTGGCTTGATAACATATGACATCATTTTCTAGTTGACCAGAATAAAGAATTATTCAGATTTACCTTCTTGTGATGTTTATGTGTAAGTTTCCCGTGTATAAACACGCAGTCTTTCTCTGTGGATATTGTCAGAAACGGAGCGTATACATGGGCGTCGCCAGAATTTATTGAGAGGGGGTCGTTTCCTATGCTTACTTATTAGAGCCCAGTACTGTGTTGTCAAACATAGAAAAAATAACATACAGCTCAGCGCTAGGAGGGGATCGTTCGCACCCATCGACCCCCTCTAACGACACCCCTGGTATAATAAATATGCCTCTCATGAATTCAACATATTTGTTATTTGCTCACCGCCGAGACTCTATCCAGTTAATTGAGGCAACTGACATAGCTGAACACAGAGCCAGTAATGCCGGAGTAACAGACATATGTACATGCGCATATACAAGTCGCCACGTTTCATACCAGTTATCACCGAAGCTTAGTTATTTGTGGAGTTTGTCAACCCTTGTTGCGCAAATGTTAGCAAATGTCCGTATATTTTACGGTAATCTACCGGCAGCTGGGTTTGCAACCAGTCTTCCGTAAAATAACCGTGGATCGTAAATTCGTTGTTCGGTCACCGTAAAAAATACGACAGAATATTGTACATGATACGATCATCGTAATTTGAAACATCATACATTTTATCGTATAAATCTTTATTTCATTAAGAAAGGGTGGTATTTCTTCTTTAACATAAATTATTCTAAACGTAATTGTATGGCACCAATCTGTAGTCTGGTCGGCAACATCTCATTCTCCATTGACACGTTAGGGCGATCCTGCTCTCTCTAAAATGAAGGTTAAAAAGGTCGTTTTTGCTCAATAACTTTTGATTCCTTCTTAACCAATGCTTAAAAAATTCAGGCGCATTAGTTTATATCTATTGTCCCATGTCCTAAAATTAATTTGCCGTTTTAAGAACTAGTCAATGTTGTTTAAACAGTGAGGCAGATGTTTGGCCTATTATTATGCAAATCAGACAGATGACAATTCATTGTTTTACAACCAGTTGATGTGGATATAAATATGTCTATGTACGCCTCAAGAGGATTTTGCTGAATTCGTTATATGAACTGATTTATTGAACAAAAACGACCCTTTTTACCTTTATTTAGAGAGCGGGAGTGCCCTAACTTGATTAAGTTGTGGGAATAAAGATATATTAAACGCAACTGACAGGAAGTTCTTGTTGAAAGCAATAACGCCCCTCTTGCATAATACTCCAATTTGTCCATATTGTAAAGGCCAATTATATGATTGTTCATTTTGGTATTCAGGTGAATTCAGTATGCAATTGAGTAGACATAATCCGTGCCGCTTCATCACCATCACAGTCGTGTTTCCATATTTTCATATGTACGTGTTACATTCCACCGGAACTCTTAACCTTAGAAAAGGAACAAAGTTTCAAGTTATCTTATAGTTTGGAGGAAAACTTGGTGTGGTATAGTGGCAGGGGCGGTCTATAAGTATGTGGAGAATTTAATGCACGTTGTGGTACCTCTCCTGATTTCATTGAAGATGACAACGATGATACTGATGCTATTCCGCTTCCACCTATATATGTTAGGGGCAGTCCCTCCCCCCCCCTCCCCCGCTAGAAACGCGAAGAATAAGACTATTTCAAGTACGAACGATACATTTGTGTCAGGCTAGTTGCTGTGGAATTCTCAATGTTGGGTCAAACGGTGATTGTTTTGGGGAAGGAGTACACTTGTGACACATGCATGTCTTTCAAGCCTTGAGCAAACACCTCCCATCCTTGAGGATCCTTGCGCGACCTACGTTGACGCATCAGGTCATTCACTAAATCCGTCATGTGGGTACCGGGGACCACCTGATTCTGTACCAGTAGTTCGCCATGGTCATTCCAAGTCATGTTAGGATTGTCTTTCACTCGCTGTATTGCCAGGCCAGGTTGTTTCTTGAACGACTCGGGTACACTCTTCAGGACTTCGTCTTCGACCCACTGTGGGGCTGTGGGTGGTACCCTGGTAATGGCGGCTGTTGGAGCGGTGCTGAGGTCGGCGGTATTCGATGTGCTCGTTGCGCGACTGACACCGGGCTTGGGACAGAGGCCTTGTAATGCTCCATGAACGTGATGTACCGTTGAAGCGTCCCACTGTCGCTTAACCCCGATCGTTGTAGAATCTGTTGCATCTTGTGATCGAGCGAGTTCACCTTATACGGCGATTGGGGGCTTTGAGGCAGACGTGAGTCCACCAGAGCCATTTTTTCGTGTTGTTCATTGGCGACCGAAGAGTCCTCCGAGTAATGGACCTAGCACAGAGGCAGCCAACGGCGCTAAGACGGCTCCGAGAAACCCGCCTTTCTGTAAGATTTTTTTTCTTTTGTGTTTGGGAGACTATCTTCTGGACCAGGGTCTGGAGACCTGCCTTATACTTGATCAAACTTGGCCTTCTGAGCCGGAGTCAATGGCACGTTCCCTTTTAAGATATTGAGTGCAATCTCAGACAGACCTCACACGAGAGCAGGGTCTGTGCCACGTACAATAGTCCGAACAAACTCGGGTGGGGCCGTCTTCAGTACCCGAAGCGCCGGAGCGTGCTTCCGTACTCGAGCAGACATCCTGTTAAACTAACGTTGAAATCCCCACCCTTACCCTTTTTATTAGTGGACTACAGAGACAACATAAACAAGAATGGTGTGTTCTATATATTTTTATTATCCCATCATCACATACACACCCCAGCTGGAGGTGCCACTGTGAGTGTGTTTACATTATTTTTGCATGTACACGTGGTGGGTGTCCCCGGGAAAGATACCAGTCGGGAGTCGAAGCTGTTCGATGGTGGCTTGCTTCAGATCGAAGAGCATACACCCGTGTTAAGGAGCTGTCGCATCTTTAAATTACAACACATATAAGGCTTTAAAGGCTACCAATGCAAACTGAGTGCATCCGGGGTACATCTGTCTCGCCAGTTGAGTGGTCTCTCGGGTTTTTGAATACTACTGATGTTCCGATGCTCTTTGTTTTTACTGAACAGATTCTGCACAATGTAGATGATGCTGAGACGCCGATGTTGACTGCCTTTGGTAAAGAGTTGGGTGACCTGCGCATCCGTCTCCACCATGGGATCATCCAGGACCACCAAGGTGTCCGGTTCCAAATGGGCCAGGTTGGTTAGGCCGTCCACGAACGTAATGCGAGGCATTGCTGCAGACGCCGCTTGCCATCCTCCGTAACACCACCAGACCCAGGGGCATTGGGTGGAGTAATCATGCTGTTGGCTTGTTGAAGGGAGTTTCCCGACGAAGTGCGTCTTGCCGGAGCCCGTCGGTCCCACAATGAGGCAGAAGAGGGGGTGCTGCCACCGGGGATCTATGATTGAAGGAGTATCCGCTGCCGTGGTAAACCGCTGTTGTAAATTTGGTACGAGTGAACCGGGGTCATCGATGCGTCGCGCTTTGATACCGTTGTCGACGGGCGTTCACTGCGGTGGACGTAGAGGGCGTTGCAATACTTGGTGTAGATGCTGACCTGGATTGTACACGTGGTGTGGTGGTGATAGCTGGATGAAGAGGTTTGATTGGCGTGGAGGTCTGTAGACTGGTTTGACTGGCACTCACAGCGAGTGACCTAGGTGGAACAAGTAGAGTGCTGAGACAGGCTACGTCGTAAAACACACCTCCGTACAACACGCCCCGCCGGGTTAGCAATGTCACTATGAGGCCCACTTGTGCTTTGCGCGTTTTTGGAGACGGTTGCACCGTGTTCATGGTCGAGCGGGGAATGAAGGATGACGGCGGTGGTGTCTGGTTTTATAGTCGTTTCATCTGGTTGGCCGGGATCCAGGAATTGAAGGAACTGGGCCAGCCTTGCCATTTCACGATGTGCATCGTCTTGCCTCGGCGTTGCTCGGTTTTCGGTATGCGTTCCACAGTGTAGTAGTCTTGCTTTGTTTTCACTACGGGCTGTAACTCTTGCTCGTAAAACGTCCCTTGCAACGGTTCCCCTTGAAGATCTTCCAGTTCATAGACTCGCGGTTGTCTGGATATCTGGTGTTTAATCCGGAAGTGCACATCGCTCCAGTTGGGGAGGTAACTCTTCTCGAACTTGCCCTTGATTTTACTGATCCGTACAGGGTCCCCGACCTTGAACACCTCCTCCGATCGTGGTTGAGGATGACTGGGATACAAGATACGCCGAACTTGGGCATCGTTGCGTTTGGTAACGGTGATGGGGACCCTCTGTATACTCCGGTGATATGCTCGATTGTAACCACTCACACGTTTCGGGAGAATATCGATGTACTGCTGTGTATTCGTTCGGAGGGGTTCACCCACGCATGCTTCGACAAAATATCAATGCATTTCAAGATATGCCGATTCCCATCGTTGTATTTGGCAAAGGCGCTCATATCGACCAAATCCGCCTGTCATTTGGCATCTATACCACCCACGATGATCCGGTTCCGTGGAAAATGCCGGCGCGCAGCTCGGTGTAAGGTATAGGTGTCTTGTTGTTTGAGCCAATCTCGGACTTGCGATAGACGAATGCCTTGGGGTTGAGAGGCACGATAGAGGACCGACAATGAACTATAGGCCACCGGACTATCGGGACTGTAATATAAGTTATCCAACACCTTCTCCCAGCGCTTCATGGTGATGACTGATAATGGGCACGGGGAGTATCGTGTATTTATAACGAGGTCCACGTCTGATGTTCGGGTTCCACCACCGTTGTATATATCCTAGGTTAAGGAGTCTATGGCATCGTCGTCTGCCTCCTTGATGCAGTTGATCATTTGCTCATTGGATTCTGCTACCGCGTCACGCAGGGCACGAGCCCAGCCCAACCGAACGGCTGACCGCTCGTCTGGTGTAAACAGCTGATCCACAAGAGGCACCACTTTATCCAAGGCTATCCACAGATCAGGAGCTAGGGTGAAGCTTCGCGTAGGGTCCTGGTAACACCCAGGCGTACGAAGTATGGTCCACGGTGTACGTAGATGGCATTGTTTATGTGCATGAGGTCCCCGTCAAGCACCCCGCTCAATACTCGTTTAAATTTGGTCCAGCCGTCACGGTGCAGCGTAACCATATTCGATATGGTCTCAGCGCGCGACCAGCAAACATCTCCACGGTCTTCCACGTTGGTGACTTTATCCTCATAGACGTGTAACACCACCTGTGGTGTAAAGGGAGGGATGGCTCGAAGGACCGGTGGCAGGGTTGAACAAATGACGAACGGTGAATGACGCGCACGCTGACTGACCCGCGTATATACCCATCAATTGCGTGATGACGTCATCCTGGACGTCCCCGCAAGTGACCTTTGACACGAAAGTAACCTTTAACCCGGATATAACGTCATCCGTGATGTCACTGTCACCATGGCAACGCCTCAGCCCCAATGCGACAGAATCGATGTCCTTACTACTACTGACGCGGATATTCTTTAATGGACGACGGCTGAATTATGAATGACGGACCAGATGGTTGTAATCTGGGATGGAGGCCTCTGAAGTTCTGATAGTTTGATGTCTACAAGCATTTTATATGCGAATAAGATAACAGTTATAAATTATCTTTATGTAGAATATGGCGATTCTCATCATTACCAAAATAAATGTTAAAATATTTGATTTGTGATCAAGGAATATCTTTTTGAAAGATATCGTTACTAGCTGGGCTGAAATTATTAAAACGAGTTCTCTAGAAAATATATCTCAAACTTTGATTTTATACTTTACACGATACTCTGAGTGGCAAGACGTTAGAATTGAAAAGCACATAACATACACCTATTTGATCACAAATCTTTTTATCTATTTCGCACGAATCATCAATATCAAACTCCAGGAAAAAAGTCAATGCAGAAAGTTCGGTAACCAAATGTAAATTGCTGAAGTCCAAAATCTATTTAAAAGCTGATGTTAGGATGTCGCCAAATCACACCTTTTGTTTGAGATTTTCTTAAGTGAAGGACTTGAAATGAGAATTTGTTTTGTTATCAAGACGAGAGGACTTGAAGCGCAGATGAGCACGAGAGTTCACAGTGATAATGCCAGCAATTTTGCTTGGGCAACGCACTCACAGGTGAAATCGTCTGTGGGGAAACTGCCGTGCTGCTCACAAGCCCTTATACAGACTGATTACACTAGGCACGGTTATTGGTATGTATTTACTCCGCCAGGTCCAAAAATTGCATTCCCTTGACGAAATATGACAACCTATGCTGTTTTGCTCTACAATGATGTAACTTTATGACCTTTTGTACTTCATTTCAATCTGAAAATTGCATAAGATTATTGTCTTCCTTCAATAATATTACTGGATTTACAAAGCGATCACAGTCAATATAAATAACAGGAACATTGCTTTGATTAATTACATGTACTTCCATAAAACAAATATATAAACTATGAGGAACAGCTTTCTGTCCTGTCTTCATGAAAAATAGGCTTCTTGGAATCCGCTCTGAAATAACTTTCATAGGGTATCGCTTTTACATATGGTTTGATCTCCAGTTTTGAATCTCTAATCTAAATAGATTTTTTTTCACAGTATGGATTTTGGTGGGTACCAGTATAATCTGTCTGGCAAATTGGAAGAAATGTCATAAAATATTACAATTTGGTACAGTGATTTAGTGAAATAATTCATTGCCGGCAATTAACATGAGCAACCTTTCACGTGAGGATATAAATATAATATTACAAGCGTCTGGTCCTTCATTCATTATTCAGCCGTCATTCGTTGAAGAATATTCGCGTCTATAATCAAAAGACCTATTCCATATTCCATATAACAGCATTAGCACCAAATTTAATGAATAAATCTTAATATACCTAAACATAGGCCAGTCAAGAGAGAAGCGGTCCGATGAGACGTTTGATAAGCTGCTATGATCGATAGATTTCTTTTTAGAAAAAAATTGTGACCAACATGTACCTGTGAAAACTAGATTCATTAAACCTCAGAATCCTGCTCTACATGTTCCAAATGTACGGAAAGCACTAATGTAAAAAGCAGAAATTGCGTAATAAACACAATTAATATCCTACCTCTCTGAGAGAAGTACAGAAATGTACGTTATATGGTGACTGTTCTGCCCCATGCCCGTTAGTAATTGACAGACAGATAACCCTATGCCTTGATTCTAAGTTGTTTATTCACCGAAACTCTTCCACAAGGTAAGAGGGTAAAAGACCGCAAAGCAAAAATAAAAAAAGTAATATAAGAATGCCATTACAATCAGCAATCATTTCATAGGCAATCTGCTATCGTTTTCATTCTTTACATGAAAACCCTGCCACAATAAGCCGGACTACTTTCACCAGAGCGGCTGATGCACAACTTTACCACTTAAAAGAGGTGTATTACTACGCGAAACAGTGTGGTAAATAGTCAGTGCCGGAGATTATGGCAAGCTCAGTAAAGGCGCGGAAATCATGGAAATGACAGCAAGGTACAAGAATCGCATAATGTAAACAGGATTATTCCAAACTTAATGAATACTATCTGAAAGATCTTAGTAACTTGTAAATCAAGTGTTTAATAAGGCGAGGATCATCGAATAGTTCGAAACAGTGGAAAATGTAAACACGTGCGCAGTCTGATGTCTTCAGCTGTACACTGTAGCAATGCCATTGACAGTCTTTTATGACAGCAACGATAGTTCATACACAGCAAGAGGATAATGCTTACTTACATCGTGGATGAAGCAGGATCAAACGAATACTGGAAATTATGTGAGCGACGTCCGTCGAGCACAACGGGAGTCCACTGTCACTTTCCTTCTCCTTTAGGAGCACAACATTACCTCGCTTAACACAGATGCGGTCCTCTTGCCATTTGCGGCGGCCTTGTAAAGACTGGCGATAATCTCGTCTCCACCGAGTCCAGAACATATCAGCCAGTATTTGAACTCCGTCTCCACTGGGACTTGTACAGGTCTTTCAGATCAAATGTCTTATCTGGGGCAGTGACATTATCCGTCTTGAGAGTGAGCAACGTCGATGGAGACAATATGTCTGGAGAATCCGGGTCTGATGAGACGGGAACAATCGGGCATGCATTTACTATTGCACAGACTTCTGCCATAAAGGTGATCAACACTGCATGGGTCATATTCTTTGAACCATGCTCAGACATGATGGAGTCCAAGATACGACGTGTGACCCCAATCATCCTTTCCCAAACCTCGACCATATGAGATGAGTGGAGAGGATTGAAAGTCCACTCAACTTGTGATTGTTGTACAAGAAGTCCTTGACTACACCATCTTCGACGTTGACAGCGTTGATTTTCAGGTCATTTACGGAACCAACAAAGTTAGTTCCTCTGTCAGAGCGGAACTCTGTATCGAATAGTAATAAATCGACGAAGGGCGTTGATAAAGCAGGATGCACTCATCTCTTCGACTACTTTATATGTATTCCTTTTGCAGCAAGGCAAGTGAACAGAATCGCCCACCTCTTGCTATTAGCCTGGCCACCTCTAGTTCGACGAGAAACCTGACCATGGTCCGAAGGTGTCGACTCCGATATGAGTGAAAGGTGGCCCTGGTTCAGGCGATCAGAAGGCATGTCCGCCATCTTCTTGTCTTCTCGTCTCCCACGTAATTTAAATCACGTGACACATGAATGAATAAGCGACGAAATAAGGTGTTTGCCTCCTATTATCCAAAATCCTGCAGGATGAATAGCCCTCTCAGTGAAGTGCCGACCTGGATGTCTCACCTCCTGATGAGTAGGATCGCAATATGTCTTGCAGGGATGATAATTAGATGCTTTTCGTTGACGCTCATCTTCGCTCTACGAAGGCGATCGCCTACCCGAAGTATCCCTTTTGTGTCAATGAAAGGATCCAGAGAGAAGAGTGGACTGCCCCGAGGCAGTGACGTTTTGCCCAGAATGCATTGTATTTCTTCTTGGAATACTTGTTGTGCTTCTCTGTTGATAAGAGATTTGGCTTCCTTGTAGCTGTGACTGTTTTGGTCTTTGAGCATATATGCCATCCTTTACACTTGTTGTTTCGTGATAGTTGAGAGCTACATGTTTCCGATTCGCGATTGTTTTCACCAATTTTCTCCATTGGGAAAACCTCTCAAACCGGTGACATCCAAGTGATGCCTTTGATGACACACTCGTTGTCCTAACGCTTTCATATCCAGATGGTTGGATATCTTTTCAGCGATTTCGGTAGCCAAAACTGCCGCACAAAGTTCTAGTCATGGAATAATGTGTCAGTGCATTGGAGCAGCTTTGGCTTTCCCTAGAACAAATTCCAGCCTTTGATCACCATCACTGTCGGTGGTCGTGAGATACGCGATGGCGGTGATCTCTTTCTCAGATGCGTCGAAAAAGATGTGGAGCTCACTATTGACGATTTCTCCAAATGAAGTATCTGCATATGTCCGTGGTATCTGGAGTTTTTCAATGTATTTCAAGGACTGTCTCCAGTCTTCCCAGTTGGCTTCATGTTCAACAGGTAAAGGCTCATCCCAGTTCTTGCCATTGGATGTCAAGTGTCTAACAAACATTTTGCCTTGAATTACCACTGGTGCTAAGAAACCCAAAGGATCAAAGAGGCTATTCACAATCGACAAAACACCTCGTTTGGTATAAGGTTTCTCTTCAGTGGTTTTCTGGAACATGAAGGTATCTGATTCCAAATTCCAGATAAGTCCGAGGCTGCGTTGGAGGGGAAGGATATCGGAAACCAAATCAACTTCTTTCAGGTTTTTGGGCATGGTCATCAGCAGGAAAGGCAGACATGATTTTTTTGTTGTTTGAGGCGATCTTGTGTAACCTCAGGTTACCTTTCGATGACAATGCTAGTTGGGTTCTCTGCATCAGCTCTACAGCCTGACTTGCTGTGGGAAGCGAAACCAGTCCATCGTCGACGTAGAAGTTCCTCTCTACAAACTGCCTCATGTCTGTGCCAAATTCATGTTCCCCAAGTTTTCCGTAGCCCGTAAGTGGCCACAGCAGGTGACGGACTATTGCCGAATACATGTACGCGCATCCTGTACTCCACCAGCTGTTGGTCAGGATCATTGTTGCGATACCACAGAAATCTGAGGAAATTTATATTGTCCTTACAGAGAAACGATAGCACATTTGTTGTATATGAACCATCATTGCTATTGGCTCTTTTGGGAAACGAAGAAGTATGCCTAGGAGGAAGCTAGTAAAGTCAGGCCCTGTTAGGGGTCATGTCCAATCGACCGAGACGGTTTCTCGATAAACGAGTGAAACCGATAAATATCTCGTCTCGAAGGGTCCCGGTTTATCTCTATCGATTGTTGTCCCGGTTTGCTTCCGGTTTTCTCTCGAAGCGCAAGACCATCTTGATCCTCCTCGAAATAACTCGACATGCTTCGAAAATGGAATCGAGGTGCCATCAGATGAAAGTTTGAACCATTCGAAAGGCGTATGCTTGTTATATATTTATATAATCTGTGGCAGCGAGATTAATCTCGGTCAGTACATATGCATTTAAACACGGATAATGAATTAGACTGAACATGAATCATTTAATATTATTTCTTATTCCGCCTAGAGATCTGTAGTTGTATACTTGCTCAGACAGCGCAATTTCTCTAAACATTATGAGTGGGAAGAAAGAAAAATTATCATTTGAAAAGTATGAACTGGTTCATTATTATTCAGTTATTTTGAACCTATTTTTAGAATTTGAATCCCTACACACAGGAACTGCGAATTGAATAAATTCTGCAAGTCTAGAATAAAATTTCATCTGTTCCTCTGAAAGTGTATCAGCATGGGATATCTTTATCGTCAGAGATTTCCCCTGTATTCAGAAATAAAGAGTCAACGAAGACCACAGGAGCGTCTAGCAATTCACTGGAAACCGGAGATTATAAACGGTCAATCCAAGTTTTCCGACAAATAATACGCGGTACCGTTAATAGTAAAATGTATGTAACCGTTGGTATAAAGCATGATTGCTCTCTGAATTGGGAGGTAATTACTTTCATTATTTCGTTAATTTCCTAGACACATGAAATCCACAATAAAAAATAGAACGTGAGTATATTATCAAGTCCCCGCCAACAGTGTTGTTTCAATTTGTTTCTTTCAAAGAAAATAATCCCTCTCTCTTCGCTGTTGTTTCAAGCCGACGGTTTTTCACAGATCGTCTGTGGCTTGAATTATCAACACCTCTAGTTCCGATTGTCAGTATTTCCGGTAACCACTTCCAGGCAAGCTTATGTCAAAACTAAACCTTGTTGATATAATCTCCTTATTTGAACTATATCACAAGACGGTAATTCTCCAAAATGGAGTCTGCAATGGATACTACCAAATTATATAACAATTTACTCACTGATGTAATACACAAGTAAAACACTTAACATAGGTTTCATTTTTCGGACGAAACGATCTAAGTTTGTGAAAAGAAAACGTTATAGAACAATAATTAATGCATTTTTCCATATCATTATTATTCAGATCAAATTCAGTTGATGGGTCATTTATTCCTCGACGGATGCTAGTCAGATAAACAATCAGTTATCGATGTGAGAGAAGTTCACTGAATTATATATTCCTAATTTATATATAGATGAATGAAAGTTTCCGTTCAGTTGAATTCAGGAAACATCAGGACATACATAGATATATTAAATAAACGATAGATAACATGGAAAACATCTTTTTAAAAATCTGTTTTCTGTGTTCTATTTTGGCCGCGATATGCGTAGGGGATGAGCGCCCCCAAAATACGTTACCCACGCAATACTCTAATCGCCTGAGAAGTTAAGATAGGCAAACATTAACATCGTTCAATGATGTACCATCGTATGGAGCTAAAGAGTCGAATACCGCTCGTATCTTATTCGGTTCTTTTGGGATGGTATACCCCAAAGATTCCAACATTCTTCATTTTGTTTCAAAGGAGGTGCCAATTCAGCATGTCCTTTCTCCAACACTCGTTCCATGAAAGTGGTGAAATGCTTTCTTTTCTCTGGATTTTTTTTTAGACTGTGATCCAGTGTCATTGCTCGTTTAAGAGCCTGTGGCTTATTGTTTGGTAAGCGTGGCCCTGGAGAACGAAAAGGAAGAGGCGCTATCCAATTCCCCTGTAAATCTCCATGGAAATCATTGTCCATGATTTGTAGAAATTCTTTATCTTCAATTGACATTCCAGTTTTGTCATCGTTCTTGTGTTTTTCAAAGACTGTATCACCGAGCTGATCACAGCTACCAATCTGAGAGATTGACTGGATTGAAGATTCTTCATGTCTGCTACTTACACCAGAGGGATTTATCCTTATGTTGAATTCATTCGAACATGGTTGGAAAGTCGAAGGACGCCCATTTCTCAGTACATTGGTTTTGTTGACATTGATGAAATCTGATTTCTGTACCTTTCCTAGGCAGGCTTCTCCGACAATCACCCAACCAAGGGAACGTTTCTGTGCAAAAGGGCTTCGGTGAGGACCAATCCGTGGACTGTGAACGGGATGTGCTTCTGGTAAGTCTCTGCCGATCAATAACAGAATTTCTGCACCTTCATCTGATGGTGCTATATGCTGGGCAATGTCTTTAAAAATGGTTGAAGTTTTGTGCAACCTCTGGTATTGGATTTCTTCTCGAACATCTGGTATTTGATTGCACTCACTCAAATTTGGGAGGCCTAGTGTTGTGCTGCTATCAAGGCTCTCTATGACGAAACAGCTAGCTCTCCGGCCGGACGTCTCAAAGCTGCCTGCACATAACGAAGGAGTGTATGGAGATTCCTCACCATGTATGTCTAAGAGGTCAAAAAATTTGATTTAGGAAGGGACATGTTGCATTGATCGTCGAGTATAGCATACATTTGCCTTGCTTCCCCTGGATTTTTTTTTGTCACAGGATTTACCGGAAAACCCTTCCCTGCAAACCTGGGTACATTTGGGTGTAACTGGAGGCGAGGAAGACTGAGTTGACTCTGAGAAGCCCTTCTCCCCGCCGTGAGGTATTGTGGTTGCCAAAGTTCTACCATCAGTCTTTTCTACAGGAACGTGTAAGGCAGTGGGATGTTTCTCGCTTCCGCAATCAGCGCTCTTTACGGTCTCCTTGCAAACACGAGACATATGACTACTTGAGGCACAACACCTACAACATGCAAGTCTTCCAAAAAGTGTTTTCTCTCCTGAAGAGGTTTAGCTTTGAAACCTTTGCACTGGTTAAGGGAATGATTTGTCTTGTGCACTGGACACTGTTTATCTGGTTCGATTTCCTTGTCCTTTGGTGGGACTATTTCTGTCTTCTTGGCAGAAACAGCATCCTTAGTGCTTGCTTATACCCCTGTCGCTCTCTCTTTCTTCACGGGATGTGTTGTAGCAGTGTCATACACAAAGCTAGGGTCATTCCTTGCTGTGATGATATCACGGAAAAATTCAGCGAAATAAGAGAACGGTGGAAGCGAAACACAGTGGCGTCTCTTATACTGGAGGGCTGCCGTCGTCCACTTTTCTTGGATATTATACGGCAGCTTACTGACGATTGGTCGAACACCGGAAGAGGAATCAAAATACGCAAGGAGATACTTGTATCTATGGTCTTCCTTCGCTGATTCTATTTCAGCAACTAAGTCTAAAAGTTCGTACAATTTCTTACTGTCTTTGTTTCTCAGTTTAGGGAAATTCTCCAGTCTCTCTTTAAGAGCGGTCTCGACCATCACGGGACAGCCGTTGCGTTCATCCAATCGAGCCCAAATCCGCTCAAGTCCTTTGTTAGGGTCGCTGAAGTTTGATGCCCTAATGTTGAGTGCATGCATGGGAGACTAGGGTTCAAGTCACTTCACTAACAAGTCAAGCTCTTCAATGCTAGTAACTTGTAGTCCATCCATGATGTTGCGAAAACCAGATAGCGTATGTTTCTGGTTTGTCACTGCATGCAGTCAAGCGAGACATTAGCAGCTCCTTCTTCAGCAAGAATCGTGTCAGTTCAGACGTTACTGCATGACCTACATCTACTTGATCAAGTGATCGCCCATAACCCCGATTTACAGGCTTAGAACTAGTGTTGTAAGTAGCTGGATTGTACATAGGCGCATAGGGGTTAAACATAGGCTGGGACCTAGGTGATGGAGTGTCTTCATGTTGTTCTGGTACATTTTGCGTATCCACGTTTGGCCTAGCATGTTCATTAACATTCTGTCTGGTCCGTTCCGATGAGTCCTGGATGGGAATGGAGAGCTCGGCGAGACTACGATGCGAGCCTTGACTCCCTCGCCAGCCACTTGATACACTCGAACTTTCGCTTCTGTGGCAGCAGCTTCTATTTCCAGTTTAAGCCGATCAAATCTGCATCCAGTTCGGCTTGTTTACGTGCAGCTTCGGCAGTTACCAAAGCTTGTTGTTTACGCAGTCCTAATTCTTTGAATGCATACTCCGTACGTGTTCGTGTAGCTTCGGCTTTAGCATGTTTCCTTGCAGCAGATGTATTCGAATGAACTGACCGAGCAGAAGTGTGTCATGAAGATGGATGTGACAGTCTCTCTAAGGCTCGTTGCATTTTATCATCAATTTCTACACGAGTCTTATGTACTGAAATTTTCCGATCTTTATTGGTGGAAAGGCTGCGGCCCAACTAATTTTGACTATCACTGGTATCGGTTCTTAAGAGAAACGCAGTATAGTCCATTGCAAGTTTTTATCATAACTGAGAGGTAACTCTTGTTCAGCCTTGCGCAATGAGTTCACTTCACTGGGCAAACCAGCAGATTCTGTCAGAATGTTCTCAACAACTTTCCAAGCTTCCTCTAATTGAGAGTAATGTTGGACACGGAAAGCTTCATATTGTTCTCTTCCCTTTTCTGTTAAGGATCTGACTCTGGGTGGCATGTCTGTGATGGGGGGGGGGGGGCTTGAAGAGTATACGACTCTAAATTTGTGTCAGATAGTTCTGTGAATTCAGACAAAGCGAGGTTGTCTAAACAGGACATAGTTCCGATATTCACCTAAAGCGTTATAGTTCAAGCTTGTATATATATATATTGTGTGTGTCTGAAATAGAAGAAACACAATGTCAATGTTGTACAAACATATACAGTTCTGTGTGACAAAACTCAGATGACTTGCAGTGAAAGTTCCAGCTTGTGAAAACTTCCACTTTTGTGAAATGACTGCGTAGGCGGCGACCTGATGTCGGTGTCCTGAAGACATTCGACGTTGTCCTTTGCCCGTGGTCTTTTCTCAATGTGTCAATAACTTGTCACAGTTGATGACGTGGTTCCATATCGCTACTAGGTTGATCAGCTGGTCGTAGATTCTTTTACTGTCCTGCCCCATTCCCGGAGATAATTGACAGACAGATAACCCTATGCCTTGATTCAAAGTTGTTTATTCATCGAAACTCTTCCACAAGGTAAGGGGCCACGTCCAATTAATTGAGGCACTTTCTCGGTGCCTTCGAGATGGATCGAGAAATTTCTCGGCTGAAACCGGGAGGGCATAACCGGGACCCCTGACGATGTCTTCCGGTTTGTTCCCGGTTCTATCTCGATCGAAACGTCCCGGTTTTCGAGATGGTTACAAAATTGATCGGTAATCTCGAAGGGGGTCCCGGTTTCACTATATGCGTGTTTTGTTGCCGTTAATTGTACTATTTTAACTTCTCAGGCGATTAGAGTTTTACGCTGGTCTCATATTTATGGGGCGCTCGTCGCCTACGTATATCGCGGTCAAAATACAATTCAGAAAACGGATTTTTTAAAGATGTTTTCAATGTTATTCATCGTTTAATCGATATATCTATGTCCTGAAGTTTCGTGAATTCAATTGAACGAAAACTTGCATTTATCTATATATAAATTATGAATATATAATTTAGTGAACTTCTCTCATATTGATAATTGATTGTTTATCTGACTAGTATCCGTCGCGGAATAAATGACACATAAGCTGGATTTGATCTTAATAATAATGATATGGAAGCAAGCGTTAATTATTGTACTATAAAAATTTTTTGGACCAAACATGGATCGTTTCAATCGAAAAATGAAAGCTGCGTTAAGATTTTGACCGATGTATTACCTAGGCGTGTAATTATAATTCGGTAGTATTCATTGCAGATTCCGTTTTTTTTGGAATTACTGTCTTATTATATAGTTCAAATAAAGAAATTATATCAACAACGTTCATTTCTGACATAAGCTTGCCCGGAAGTGATTAGCGGGAACACTTGCAATCGGAAGTAGAGGTGTTAATAATTCACGCCGGATGCAGTGGGTCGGTGAAACCCGTCGGCTTGAAACAACAGCGAAGGGAGAAGGGTTAATTTCTTTGAAAGAAAAAACTGAAACAGCACTGTTGGCGGGGGCTTAATAATATACTCACGTTCTATTATCTATTGCCGATTTCATGCGTCAGGGAAATTAACCAAATGATGGAAGTAATTACCGCCAAATTCAGAGGGCAATCAGGCTTTATACCAACGCTTACATACATTTTACTATAAACGATGCCACGTTTTGTTTTCCTGCAAATTTCGATCGAGCGTTTATGTTCATATTCTCCAGTTTTCATTGAATTACCAAACGCTCCTATGATCTTCGTAGTCTCTTTATTTCTGAATACGGGGAAAATCTCTGACGATGAAGATATCCCATTCTGATCAACTTTCAGAGGAACATATGGAATTTTATTCAGACTTGCATACTTTATTTCAATTCGCAGTTCCTGGACGTATCTTATAAAGTGATTCAAATTCTAAAAACAACACGTTCAAAATAACTGAAAAATAATAAGCTAGAATTGGCGAAGTTTTTTTCTTTCCATTTATAACGTTTAGAGAAATTGCGCTGTATTTAATAGCAAGTATGCGACTACAGATCTCTAGATGGAATAACAAAATAATATTAAATGCTTCACGTTCAGTCTAATTCACTTAAATGCGTATGTACATGCATTTCCCGAAATTAATCTCGCTGCCACATAGTATATATATACCGAGCATACGCCTTCCGAATGATTCAAACTTTCATTTGATGGCATCTCGATTCCATTCTCGAAGCATGTCAAGTTATTTCGAGGAGGATCGAGATGGACTTGCGCTTAGAGAGAAAACCGGGAGCAAACCGGGACAAGAATCGATAGAGATAAACCGGGACCCTTCGAGACGAGATATTTACCGGTTTTACTCGTTTATCGAGAAACCATCTCGATCGATTGGACGTGACCCCTAAGAGGGTAAAAGATCGCAAAGGAAAAAAGTAATATAAGAATGCCATTACAATCAGCAATCATTTCACATGCAATCTGCTATCGTTTTCCTACTTTATATGCAAACCCTGCCACAAATAAGCCGGACTACTTTCAACAAAGCGACCGGTGCACAAATTTACCACTCAAAAGAGGTGTAGCACTACGCGAAACAGTGTGGTGAACAGTCAGTGGCAGGGGTTAAAGCAAGCTCAGTAAAAGCGCGTGAATCAAGGAAATGACAGCAAGGACAAGACTCGCATAATGTAAAACAGGACTATTCCAAACTTAACCAATACTATCTGAAAGGTCTTAGTAACTTGTAAATCAAGTGTTTAATAAGGCGAGGATCATCGAAAAGTTCTGAAAGATTAGCACAGTGGAAAATGTAAACACGTGCGCAATCTGATGTCTTCAGCTGTACACTGTAGCAATGTCATTGACAGACTTTTATGACAGCAACGATAGTTCATAACTTCAAACACAGCAAGTGGGTAATGCTTACTTACATCGTGGTTGAAGCAGGATCAAACGAATACTGGAAATTATGTGAGCGACGTCCGTCGAGCACAACGGGAGTCCACTGTCACTTTCATTGATAATGAAAACGAACGAACCTTCGAACACAGAAGATTTCCCAAATTAATCACTGTATATGCATAAGCTTACACACTGTTACAGGCGTAACAGGACACTCCCCGTCTGAGAACTTGATTGGATCTCACACTATAACTTACATGTCTGACACAAATTACACAGTTATGTTTTTAATGATTTTGACTCAACAGTATATGGTTCACTTCGCAGGAGAATCTTTGGCTAGTAGCACTACCATTTCTGTAATAGGACGTGTATATTTTACAGTCTTCCCACTCCTCACAACGCGGATAACGGCTTTCCGGACTTTCCCATCTTCTCCAGGGAGGGCGTTCGTTATTAAATCAATTGGCCATTCGTTCCGTGGTACATCCTTCTCCTTTAGGAGCACAATATTACCTCGCTTAACACAGATGCGGTCCTCTTGCCATTTGCGGCGGCCTTGTAAAGACTGGCGATAATCTCGTCTCCAACGAGTCCAGAACATATCAGCCAGTATTTGAACTCCGTCTCCACTGGGACTTGTACAGGTCTTTCTGATCAAAAGTCTTATCTGGGGCAGTGACATTATCCGTCTTGAGAGTGAGCAACGTCGATGGAGACAATATGTCTGGAGAATCCGGGTCTGATGAAATGGGAAAAATCGGGTGTGCATTTACTATTGCACAGACTTCTGCCATAAAGGTGATCAACACTGCATGGGTCATATTCTTTGAACCATGCTCAGACATGATGGAGTCCAAGATGCGACGTGTGACCCCAATCATCCTTTCCCAAACCCCGACCATATGAGATGAGTGGAGAGGATTGAAAGTCCACACAACTTGTGATTGTTGTACAGGAAGTCCTTGACTACACCATCTTCGACGTTGACAGCGTTGATTTTCAGGTCATTTACGGAACCAACAAAGTTAGTTCCTCCGTCAGAGCGGAACTCTGTAACTTTGCATCGAATAGTAATAAATCGACGTAGGGCGTTGATAAAGCAGGATGCACTCATCTCTTCGACTACTCTATATGTATTCCTTTTGCAGCAAGGCAAGTGAACAGAATCGCCCACCACTTGCTTTTAGCCTGGCGACCTCTAGTTCGACGAGAAACCTGACCATGGTCCGAAGGTGTCGACTCCGGTATGAGTGAAAGGTGGCCCTGGTTTCAGGCGATCAGAAGGCATGTCCGCCATCTTTTGGTCTTCTCGTCTCCCACGTAATTTACATCACGTGACACATGAATGAATAAGCGACGAAATAAGGCGGTTGCCTCCTATTATCAAAAATCCTGCCGGACGAATAGCACTCTCAGTGAAGTGCCGACCTGGATGTCTCACGTCCTGATGATGATGTAGAATGAGTAGGGTCGCAATATGTCTTGCAGGGATGATAATTGGATGCTTTTCCTTGACGCTCATCTTCGCTCTACGAAGGCGACCGCCTACCCGAAGTATCCCTTTTGTGTCAATGAAGGGATCCAGAGAGAAGAGTGGACTGCCCGGAGGCAGTGACATTTTGCCCAGAATGCATTGTGTTTCTTCTTGGAATACTTGTTGTGCTTCTCTGATGATAAGAGATTCGGCTTCCTTGTAGGCTGTGACTGTTTTGGTCTTTGAGCATATATGCCATCCTTTACACGTGTTGTTTTCGTGATAGTTGAGAGCTACATGTTTCAGATTCGCGATTGTTTTCACCAATTTTTTCCGTTGGGAAAACCTCTCAAACCGGTGACATCCAAGTGATGCCTTTGGCGAAACACTCGTTGTCCTAACGTTGACATGCGGCTATATTTCTTGGTCGTTGTCTGGACTGACCAAGGGGAATGAGTCGCCGCGTTGGTCTTTCTCTTTCAGAATGTGTGTTGGACCGGTTAACCATGTAATTCCAAGAATTTGAGCAGCGAGGAATGATCTTGTTGCTTGATCAGCCGGGTTCATGTTGGTGGATACATATGTCCATTGATGTGGCGAAGAACTTCGTCTAATGCGGTTCACTCGGTTACAGACGTACGCATGGAACCTTTTGGTTTCATTGTGGATATTCCCCAGAATGACTTTACTGTGTGAAAGTGGATGGAGTCCGGTTTCATATCCAGATGGTTGGATATCATTTCAGCGATTTCGGTAGCCAAAACTGCCGCACACAGTTCTAGTCGTGGAATAATGCGGCCATGCATTGGAGAAACTTTGGCTTTCCCTAGAACAAATTCCAGCCTTTGATCACCATCACTGTCGGTGGTCTTGAGATACGCGACGGCGGCGATGGCTTTCTGCGATGCGTCGAAAAAGATATGGAGTTCACTATGGACGATTTCTCCAAATGAAGTACCTGCATATCTCCGTGGTATCTGGAGTGTTTCAATGTATTTCAAGGACTGTCTCCAGTCTTCCCAGTTGGCTTCATGTTCAACAAGTAAAGGCTCATCCCAGTTCTTGCCATTGGATATCAAGTGGTTAATAAACATTGTGCCTTGAATTACCATTGGTGCTAAGAAACCCAAAGGATCAAAGAGGCTATTCACAATCGACAAAACACCTCGTTTGGTGTAAGGTTTCTCTTCAGTGGTTTTCTGGAACATGAAGGTATCTGATTCCAAATCCCAGATAAGACCGAGTCTGCGTTGGAGGGAAAGGATATCGGACACCAAATCAACTTCTTTCAGGTTTTGGGCAATGGTCATCAGCAGGAAAGGCAGACATGATTTCTTTGTTGTTTGAGGCGATCTTGTATAACCTTAGGTTACCTTTCGATGACAATGCTATTTGGGTTCTCTGCACCAGATCTACAGCTTGACTTGCTGTGGTAAGGGAAACCAGTCGATCGTCGACGTAGAAGTTCCTCTCTACAAACTGCCTCATGTCTGTGCCAAATTCATGTTCCTCAAGTTTTCCGTAGCCCGTAAGTGGCCACAGCAGGTGACGGACTATTGCCGAATACCTGTACGCGCATCCTGTACTCCATCAGCTGTTGGTCAGGATCATTGTTGCGATACCACAGAAATCTGAGGAAATTTCTATGGTCCTCTCTCACAGAGAAACAATAGAACATTTGTTGTATATGTGCCATCATTGCTATTGGCTCTTTTGGGAAACGAAGAAGTATGCCTAGGAGGAAGTTAGTAAAGTCAGGCCCTGTTAGGGGTCACGTCCTATCAATCGAGACTGTTTCTCGACAAACGAGTGAAACCGATAAATATCTCGTCTCGAAGGGTCCCGGTTTATCTCTATCGATTGTTGTCCCGGTTTGCTCCCGGTTTTCTCTCGAAGCGCAAGACCATCTCGATCCTCCTCGAAATAACTGGACATGGTTCGAAAATGGAATCGAGATGCCATCAGATGAAAGTTTGAACCATTCGAAAGGCGTAGGCTATGCTTGTTATATATTTATATAATCTGTGGCAGTGAGATTAATCTCGGCCAGTACATATGCATTTAAACACGGATAATGAATTAGACTGAACATGAATCACTTAATATTATTTCTTATTCCGCCTAGAGATCTGTAGCCGTATACTTGCTCAGACAGCGCAATTCCTCTAAACATTATTAATGGGAAGAAATAAAAATTATCATTTGAAATGTATAAACCGGCTCATTATTATTCAGTTACTTTGAACCTGTTTTTAGAATTTGAATCACTTTTGATTCTTTTTGATATTTGGAGGATTGGGACCCATAGGCATGACGGAAGAGTCAGTCACATGTTCGCTGATCAGAGCGTGTGGGCTGTGGTTGTTTTTTATTTGTTGATCTGAATGACGAACTCTAACCTAACCGAACTGACCCAACCGACCACAGACTTTCCCAGGATGGACAACATCCAAGGATTTACTTGGAGCGACTCCTTTCGTTTTGGATTTACCAGCAAGTGCCCTGTTTCGCGAGAATTTGTGGTGTACTTTAAAAAAAAGCACACGCCTCTTCTCTATTGCTCAATAAATAAGTTCCCCAGCGTCGTGCGTACTAATTGACAGCAGGGACTATGCATGCGTGAAAATAATGTGCACTGGCTGTAGCACATTGTAGAAAAAGAACCTACAATTGCCGAAAAGTGTAACGTCACAGATATCGTTTAACTGTAAGGTGGCTTGTTATTGATTTTTGCAATTTTCTGCCTTTTATTAGTTTTCAAGGTTTCACTTTCGCGTTTTCTGTAATTTCTTACCATTGACATCAATTTGTTTCCGAGATATAAAGTTGTTTTCTGGTTTTAACAATTCCTTTTATCTAGTTTCAAGCGACTGCAAAAATCTAACAACCATATGAAAACATTAAATATTAGAAAAATCATCGAAAAAGTATTTCAACCGCGGGGGAAACTATTTCAACCACGGTGGAAACTATTTCATCCGCGGTGGAAACTATGTCAACCGCGGTGAAAAGTATTTCAACCGCGGTGGAAAGTATTTCAACCGCGGTGGAAAGTATTTCAACCGCGGTGGAAAGTATTTCAACCGCGGTGAAAAGTATTTCAACCGCGGTGAAAAGTATTTCAACCGCGGTGAAAAGTATTTCAACCGCGATGGAAACTATTTCAACCGCGGTGGAAACTATTTCAACCGCGGTGGAAAATATTTCAACCGCGGTGGAAAATATTTCAACCGCGGTGGAAACTATTTCAACCGCGGTGAAAAGTATTTCAACTGCGGTGGAAAGTACTAAGTTACTATTTACATCAATGATATTTCCTTTGTTCGATTATTGTGATACAGTCTGATCAAACTGTGGTATAACACTACGTCAAAGGTTACAAGTCCTTCAAAACAAAGGTGCCCGTATTATTCTAGGGCGAGGTAAACGTGAGCATGCTGCTGACGTGATGTCCGAGTTGTCTTGGACGGACGTACAGACGAGACAGGAACGACACTTACAGGAAATGGTGTTTAAGTGTAAAAATAAGATGGTTCCTTTTTATATGTGTAATTATTTTATTCTAGTATTCATTCGTATGAGATAAGGCAGCGAAACAATATACATTTAACTTCATGTGTCTCTAAAAGTAAAAAGAGAACGTTTCTTTATCGTGGAGCAGCCCTGTACAACCGCTTATCTAATGAAATGAAACTATGTAAATCTTTATCTAGTTTTAAACATAAATCATATGTGAAATCGTAGTCCGGGTAAATGCGCACAGTTGTGGATAAAAGGTTCGATGTTCGACAACACAGTGCACTGTTTCTTAAATCAATATATATCTTAACAAGATATTTATATGTGTATATGCCACTATATTTTCTTATTCTGTATATATGTTTTATTGTTTCATTGTTAATATGTCTGTGAGGTGTGTGATGCAGGGCCATCCTGGAAATCAGCCATATGAAGGTTGAGGATGTATTTTTACCCTGGATAAATAAATTATATCTATCTATCTATCTATCTTTCTAGTATTTCAACCGCAGCGGAAACTATTTCAACCGCGGTGAAAAGTATTTCAACCGCGGTGGAAACTATTTTAACCGCCGTGGAAAGTATTTCAACCGCAGTGGAAACTATTTTAACCGCGGTGAAATGTATTTCAACCGCGGTGGAAACTATTTCAACCGCGGTGGAAACTATTTCAACCGCGATGGGAAGTATTTCAACCGCGGTGGAAAGTATTTCAACCGTGGTGGAAACTATTTCAAATGCGATGAAAAGTATTTCAACCGCGGTGGAAACTATTTCAACCGCGGTGGAAAATATTTCAACCGCCGTGAGAAGGATTTCAACCGCGGTAGAAAGTATTTCAACCGCGATAGAAACTATTTCAACTGCGGTGAAAAGTATTTCAACCGCGGTGGAAACTCTTTCAACCGCGGTGGAAACTATTTCAACCGTGGTGAGAAGTATTTCAACCGCGGTGGAAACTAATTCAACCGCGATGGAAATTACACGACATTTTCTGTGTTTTTTTGGTGCTATTTCTGATGTTTCACGCAATTTTCGGGGTTTTCTCTAATTTCCAGTGTTTTCATGTGGTCGTTTGAATTGTTCTTGTCTCTTGAAAACGAATTTCCAACGTTTTCGTATGGAAATGGTTGCAGTTTCTTGAGAATGGATAAAAAAATCAGAGATAAATTTTGAAAAATCGAAATGAATCTAAGAGGATGACAAGAAAAGGGAGAAAATGCGAAAGTGAAATTTTGAATATTAGAGAAAGGCAGAAAATTGGAAAGATCAATGCATGGCCCTAACAAGCCATCGTAGTAAGGGGTCGCAGATCAGCGAAGGCGCAGGAGGGTCACACTAATCATTTAACTCTGGCTTCTTACAACGAGTGGTGTATTGTATAACTTGACTCGATATAATTTCGACTTCAATTAATAGGAGCTGCAATTGACCCCTGGTGAGCTGTGCAGTGGGAAGGGGGGGGGGGGGTATTTGACAATGTCTCACTCAACGTTGTTTCACTCATATGGTGACAAACACTGCCCGTGGGCTCGAGCCCGTGTCTGTTCAGCGCATCCTCGCGAGCCAGTCTATCACTCGATCTGTTAGAATCGATACACTGGCTTGGTTAATTACACATACCAGTTCTGGATATAAACAGATGAAGGGGTTTCGTCTAAATTAAACCAATCAGTGAACGCGCTAAGCTAGCTGACTATGCCAATCAGCTGCGATGTATGAGATGTGTCAGGTTTGTATGATAGAGGCATCGACATAAGCATTCAATCGAATCACCAAAAATGCCTTTGCGAGGATTTAGGATTTACCTGGACTTGTGAAGATGGCTTAGCGGTGTGGGGCTAGCCGTCACCAGCAAAGTGACTTAGCGCATTCGGCCGCCGAGCGCCAGTGCCAGAGCTGTGAATTGCGGAATTACGAATTGCGTTGTGTTGAGTTTGCGTGTATGTAAGTTTCTGGTATATGAGCGGTGTGTTTCTCTCTGGACATTTTCATTAAAAAAACGCAACAGATACCAGGTTTACTTGTCATGAATTTAACATGTTTGTTATTCATCCATTTTCAACCAGTCACTGCGATACTTCGTTGATTGTTGTCGCATAGCTGAATGTGTAACCAGTATAATCAGGATGATGCCGGACATACATATACAATGAATCACAATAACTCGTACCTGTTATCACCGAACCTGACTTCTTTACGGGATGTGTCGAAACCTGTTGGTGAATACTTTTCCTCTTTTCAACTTCACGAAGTAGTGAAGCCTTTAAGTCTCTTATTTCCTTAGCCAGAATTCTTCTTTCATTTCTTTCTTGATGTAGCTGTTGCTCCAAGTTCTGCACCGACTGTTTCTTTGCCTTTGCCTGTAATGCTACTTCCAGATTGCGCAATGACACTTCAAGTTTTCTTCTCTTGTTCGAGTCCTTCTGGACTAGACTCTCCAGTCGTTTCCTCTCCCGTCGTTCAGTTGTTATTTGGGTTAACAATTTGGCATCATCGCACAGACAGTTACTGTTCTTCTGAGACGGCAACAAAACTGGCCTTCTTTCTGCAGGGTGTTTATCCATAGGAACACAAATACCGATCAGAAGGCTAAACAGAGTCACCACTCTAACAAACAGTTTGACCTCCATTTTCCATTTATTAATGTCTTATATTGAGTTGATCACGCTTTTTATTTCCTTACTTGAGCAATTTACGCGTAGTTATATAAACTACATATTGTTTGTGTGTGTGGGGGATAAAACGCCTAGAGTTATCGTCTTTAACGATGCGGTTTAGGAAAGATCTTATCAGACTAATGTGTAGCAAATAGATTGCGTTCTATACTTCGTTGAAGACATGCCGTGTGAACAAATTAGAGAAAAAATAAATTAAACCGGTATGTTATCCCTTCAGAATATTTCTTCATAAAGCTTCATTTCAGAGCCGTCAAATGAGTCATGAAATTCAAGAAAATAGGAAGTGCATTAATGAGCTTTCTCTGCCTACAGTTGATACAATAATAATGGGGAAAATGCATTATGTTAAAGATACCGAATTTCCGTAATACTGGAAGACACGTGCTATTGACAACAGTTTTTGTATTGTGTGTATAGGCACACTGTTGATTTATAAGAGTGATATGACACGTGACTGAAATAATACATATAACCTATTCCGTCAAAAATTCTCTTGAGAGACGCCCTCAAACGCGAGTTTACATATGACGGCAAGTCTTTCTCCATTGTAGACATATCGTTTGATAAGCTTTTCAAATACCTTTGGTTTATGGGATATGGTATTGTTACGTCAATTTTACAATAACAGCAAAAAGTAACAGAAAGATGTGTGAAGTCAAGGATTAACAATCAAATATTTATTCACAATACTAAAATCATATACAAATTAAGTAAGGTTAATACAACAAATAAATGTGTGAAATATAGTCTTACTGTTCAATGCTATACCGGTGTATATTTTACAGTTCCTGTTGTCTTCTGTACAATGGTAATCCAACACTGCTCAGTTGTTCACAATACCAGTAAATGTCCAATATCCGACGGTTCAACAGCGTAGATTACGCAGCAGCCAAAAGTTAATGCACAGGAATGAATAATCCAGCAGTCCATAATTACAGGCAACGGTAACACTGTATAACACCCACATAAAAAGCCAGTTAGAATTCCCTCCTGGATGACTGAGTGATTGCTATTTATACTCTATGAGGAATTCCAGACCATTCTACCAATGAAGAAGCTTCTAGACTACACAGCATTGTCGCATCATCTGGCCTGGATACAATTCACAATAGCCTTCAAGAGAGCTCCAGATGGCTGACCCACATAATAGTACGTAAACAAGCTTAAGTTAGCCCTATTATTCGAGAAACATCCACAATGTCTAATAATAGACTACAATACCATGACACTCCCCTTCTTAAAAAAATGAAAGTTTCAAATTCGGAACTTTCTTTACAATTCAAAACATTATTGCAAAAAAATCTATATTATAACAGCAAAAATGTTTACAAATATATGTACATTATATGCGAGACAAACAATCAGCAATCAAATTGTCCTTGCCGTTAATATGTCTGATTTCAATATTGTATTCTTGTAACACCAAACTCCATCTCAACAATCTTTGATTTTTGTTTTTCATCTTATGAAAAAAGTGGATTGTCATCACCGAATACAGTAATTGGCAATGATGAGGAAGTAACATAAACATCAAAATGTTGTAATTTCAATATCATTGCCAAGCATTCTTTCTCACTCGTAGAATAATTTCTCTGGTGTTTGAAAATTTACGTGAAAAATAACATATTGGGTGATCTACACCATTTATACCTTCTTGTAGCAAAACGGCACTAGCAGCAACATCACTAGCATCTACAGCCAGTTTAAAAGGTGAATCAAAATCTGGTGATGAGAAAAAACTGGCGCGCTCTTGAGTATGGCTTTCAAGTTCTCAAAAGCGGATTCCCATTCATCGGTCCAAACACAACTTGCCCTTCTTCTTAAAAGTTGAGTTAAAGGCTCAGTAATATCTGAAAAATTTGTCAAAATTTTCCGTAGTAACCAGCCATACCCAAGAAACGCATCAGTTGTCTCTCACATGTTGGTCTTGGAAATAGCGAGATAGCACTAACCTTAGCATTTACAGATTTTTCCTGCCCCTGACATACAACATGACCTAAGAATGTCACATGTGTATGTCCAAATTCACTTTTTCCAAGGTTGACTGTCAGCTTGGCGTCACTCAGCCGATTGAACAGTGCGGAAATTCTCTGTAGATGATCTACCCATGTATCGCTGTAGACAATGATGTCATCAATGTAAGTCTCACATCGTTCCAAACCAGTAGTCATGCTGATATCTCCTTCGCACGATCTGTCAGTGGAACTTGCCAAAATCCTTTCAGAAGATCAAACGTTGACACAATCTTGGCACTTCCCACTTTATCAATGCAATCGCCATTGCGTGGAATAGGGAATGTGTCTGTATTGGTCAATGTGTTCACCTTTCTGTAGTCAGTACACATCCTGTAACTGCCATCTGGCTTTGGAACGAGGATACAAGGTGAACTCCAGTTACTATTACTTGTTTCAAGAAGTCATTGTCCAACAAATACTGAATCTCTTTTTTCAGATAGTTTTGTTTAATGGGACTCAAACGATATGGGGGCTGCTTCACTGGATTAGAATCTCCGACATTGACGTCATGTGAAATTTTATCAGTCTGAGTAGGAATATCGGGTAACAAATGTTCATATTGACTGAGCAAAGTTCGAAATTCTTCCTGACGCGCTGGTTCAAGATGACACAACTTTGAATCCAAATTAAGTAGAATGTCGGAGTTCTGTAAATTCGCCGTTGTCATGGGTTCTTCACAAGTTTCATTATTATCAGGGTCAGAACTATCTACACTTACAGGGTGTGCAGTACTGTTAGTGCTATCTCTGTCTATGTATAACATGTTTACATGGCATAACTCTTTGTGTTTACGCCTGTCAGGAGTCTGAATTACATAATTAAGGTAACTTAATTTCTTTTCAATGACATAAGGACCATAATATCTAGCCTTAAGTGGATTACCAGGAATAGGCAGAAAAGCCAGTACCTTCTCACCAGGTTTGAAACTTCGTTTAAGGGCATGTTTATCATAGGTTATTTTCATACATTGTGCTGACTTTAAATTAGAGATGGCCAAATCACATGCTTTAGTCAACCTGGTGCGAAAGTCCGACACATATTGTAAGAGACTACATGAGTCAAGATCACTGATTAGCAACTTTTCCTTTAGCAGTTTAAGTGGTCCTCTAGCTGTATGACCAAAGACTAATTCAAATGGACTGAAGCCTAAAGACTCTTGAACAGACTCTCTAACAGCAAACAATAACAAATGTATGCCTCTTCCCTTATATGTGTTGTAATTCATCCCAGTCTTTCTCAGTGTGAAAACAAGAAGTCCTAATCATGTTCTTTAATGTCTGATGGAATCTTTCTAATGCGCCTTGGCTTTTTGGGTGGTATGCAGATGATTTGTGCTGCCTTATTCCCAATTCATGCATGACTTGTTGAAAATTCCTGACATGAAATTAGATCCCTGATCAGACTGAACGGACTGAGGTAGGCCGGCAAGCGTGAAAAACTTAACTAAGGCCTTAACAATAGTTTTTGCCTTAATATTCCGTAAAGGAATGGCATCAGGGAACCTGGTTGATGCACACATGCCTGTTAACATGTATTGATTGCCTGATTTTTTGTTTTTGGTAATGGACCAGCAAAATCTATAATCACTCTACTAAATGCTTCCTCAAATGCAGGGATTGGTTGTAGAGGGACCTTTGGTATGGTTTGGCTTGGTTTTCCTACCATTTGGCATGTGTGGCATGACCTACAAAATTACGTAACATCTTTCTTTAAATTTGGCCAATAGAAATGATTTAGAATTTTGTAATATGTTTTGCTAACACCTAAATGACCTGAAAGAGGTGTTTCATAGGCTAGTCTGAGAATATCCGAACGATATGAATTTGGTACTACAATCTGATACTTAACTGCCCAATCATCACCCAGACACATCTGGCGGTCGCCATTTGCGAAGAAGAACACCATTCTGACAAAAGTAACACACAGGCTCTTGAGTTACATCACACTCATCTACTGCCCTGTCAAACAACTTGGAAATGTTCTTGTCACTATGCTGTTCATTAACCAGCCGTGATTTTGAATTTTTTTCATTAGGGTGCACTCCGGAGATTCTTTTATTCGGCATGGAATAGACTATGGGTCCGTTTTTCGGCCACCAGTTGTCGCAAAACCTTCAACCCAAATCACTTATATGTATATATTTTCTGAAAAAGCATGATGAAACTATTATTTTAAGATATAACACTGCTATGTTATAGAAAAATTTAACTCGAACATTCTCCTCCATGCTTGCTTCATTTTTCCTAGAAAACCCCTTAAAAATGTCGAAAAATGGTCAAATTCGGCTCAATTTCCAGAAAAATCTGTAAGAGCGATTTCAATTAAACTTCTTACTCACGTTCCCTAGTCCGGTCTCAACTTAAAAAGGCAAACAAAAGTGGGTGTCAACCTGCCCGCTTTTTGTCAGATTTTCTTCCCGTAAATGAGTCCCGATTTTTAGGCACACCCAAGGGGCATAACTGAGGCAGGACAAACTTTACTCCATGATCCCGATCAGCGTGTAGACGAAGCCAGCACTCGATTTGTACGTACTCGTTTGCAGCGTTGATAATGCTGAATAGGATGGCATTATAGATATAAGCTATTAAGAAGACAAGAAGAATTATGATGTAGCAGAACAAGGGCAATCTATCGTATTATGAAATTAGAGAGGGGCCATTACTACGAAACTGCGGAGGGCCACCTTAAGGGGCAGGATGTTTTTTACGAAATTAATTATTCACATGTATCGTAATCTCAGAGTGTTTGCGAGTATGGCGGTATACAACACTTGCCAGTTATACATATTATTTTGGGAAATCCGGCCGATAACTTTCCCCCTACCCCATCTTTGTTTTGATCATTTTGCCAATTCTAGCAGGATTTTCGAGAACAAAACTCAAAATTAACCTATTTCTTCTTAATAATGGTCATCCATTCGGCAATATGAAGGCCGTGGTTGCTTTTCCGCTTTCCAATGATAGCAGAAACGCGGGAAAATGCAAATAAGAGATGTAACCAAATCAAATTATTGGTAATTTTGCACTCCCTAGAAACATGGAAAATACTTCAGAAACTTGAGAAATAATTTGTAAAACCATAATAATATACATCCATTCCATCCTTTATGGACTGTAAATGGGTTCTCTTGTAAAGAAAATTTACACTGGCAAATTTATATCATTCTGATAGGACCTCGTTCTGCCATAATATCCACCGAAATCTCAGTCCAGGGGGAGATAACTCCTGTATGGAATACAGCATGCAGTAACCTCAATTGTATACTAATGGACACACTGTGGATTATTTTAATCGAACTCCTGGTCTTCTTTCCACCTGCTTCCGAAAATAGCGCTTCAGGTGTAACTAGGCAGTCAAAATTAAACAATCTGGCGTAATGATACATCTCCGCTCCGTAACAGAGTCTACATTAAGATAATGCATAGACTCCACTATTATGCCTTAAGGGTGCACTCCGGAGATTCTTTTATTCGGGCATGGAATAGACTATGGGTCCGTTTTTCGGCCACCAGTTGTCGCAAACCCTTCAACCCAAATCACTTATATGTATATATTTTCTGAAAGAGCATGATGAAACTATTATTTTAAGATATAACACTGCTATGTTATAGAAAAATTTAACTCGAACATTCTCCTCCATGCTTGCTTCATTTTTCCTAGAAACCCCTTAAAAATGTCGAAAAATGGTCAAATTCGGCTCAATTTCCAGAAAAATCTGTAAGAGCGATTTCAATTAAACTTCTTACTCACGTTCCCTGGTCCGGTCTCAACTTAAAAAGGCAAAAAAAAGGGGGTGTTAACCTAACCGTTTTTTGTCAGATTTTCTTCCCGTAAATGAGTCCTGATTTTTAGGCACACCCAAGGGGCATAACTGAGGCAGGACAAACTTTACTCCATGATCCCGATCAGCGTGTAGACGAAGCCAGCACTCGATTTGTACGTACTCGTTTACAGCGTTGATAATGCTGAATAGGATGGCATTATAGATATAAGCTATTAAGAAGACAAGAAGAATTATGATGTAGCAGAACAAGGGCAGTCTATCGTATTATGAAATTAGAGAGGGGCCATTACTACGAAACTGTGGAGGGCCACCTTAGAACATTCCAATTTGCTATCAAAATGCGGCTTATCGTCATCGATTACGTCATCTTTAAGAGACTTTTCAGATTCCTCAGCCAATTTACTCATGGCTGTAGTAACTGCACAAGCAGAATACAAACTTTGAATTTCGTCTTCAACTGGATCATGGATCAGACACCAACAAAGCTTGTCAGTTACAGCCGGGTTAACCCTGACCATATCTCCCGCAAGATTATTTCGAAGAAGTAATTGAACACCCTCAAATGGTAATTAACCTTTAATACCGACCGTGACAGGTCTAGAAATCAAATCGGAAGGCAGATGAACGTTACGAAGCGGACAAATCATTTGAAAGTGACACAAAACCATTGTGGATAAATGGTTCAAAAATCTCCATAACAGGATTTGAAAAACTGTCAAACTTATCCTTATCCAGGGCTATTCCACCAAGCGCCTCCACTCAAAGTTTCTCAAATTTGGCGATACATATCGCATGCTGATAGCAAAATACGAACGTAGCGTGCAAGATCTATGGCGCTACGTTTCGTAACTTGTGTCTAATTCCGCTTAACCCGGGGCTAGGGGCCGTATGAACCCATGCATGTACTTCAAGATCCTCATGGTACTCATATGAACAGTCACAATCAAAGCGTGACTGAGATACATCTTTTTTTTTTAGATGACGACTCTATAACGAATATTATGGATTCAGAATACTGATCAGCGATACGGATTTGATATTTTTGGAACATCATGATGTCTTGCCGGCATCATTGAAAACTGTTGACCGCTTCTCTCTTGCAGGAAACAAGCCTATGTTTATGTACACTATGATTGTCTTTTTGAATTTGGTGCTAATACTGTTATGTGGAAAATGGAATAGGTCTTTGGATTATGGACGCGGATATTCTCTAATGGACGACGGCTGGATTATGAATGACGGACTAGACGCTTGTAATCCTAACATCATATACACTATGAACGTCACTAACCTGCTTGGGTATAGATCTTGAAGTGAGGAAACCACTGGGATTTTGAAAGGCTTGAAGGATTTTCTTGTCAATTTAAAACAATTAGCCATCAAATGACCTTCCTTGTTACAATAATTGCAAACGGGAGATTTATTTTGAGTGTTAAAAGTGGGTGACTGAGACCTTGTGTTTGATCTTTAACTTTTGTTACTGGGGTTAACAGTTTTAGGACCTGAGAAAGAACTGGGTTTTTTACCTAAGAGTCTAGACTGGAATGAACTTGGCTTAGCAGAATTGACAAATGATAATTTGTGTGTCAGAGTGTATTCGTCGGCAAAACGTGCTTCCTGATCTAAAGTGTTGACATTCTTTTCATCAAGAAATGTTCTAGTATCACCATGGATGCACCTTTTAAATTCCTCTACCAGCATAAGCTGTCTAAGGCTTTCAAATTGGTTGTCACACCACCTATCAAATAACTGTTATTTTGAACGAGCAAATTCTACATGTGTCTGAGAGTTTTCTTTTTCACAACTACGAAACTTTTGTCCATAGGCTTCAGGAAATAATTCATAAACTTTAAGGATTAAATCCTTCACTATATCATAATTTGATGCATGCTCTACCGTCAGTTGAGTGTAAATGTCCCTTGCCTTAGCGATCAAAACACTTTGAAGAAGTAAACTCCAATTTTCGTTTGGCCAGTTTAAATTTTCAGCAATTTTCTCAAAATACAGAAAATATTTATCAACTTCTTTTTCCTGAAATGGTGGGACGAGACGTATTTGACGACCCGCATCAAATCTTGATTGTGATTGTACAGGTGCATGTACAGGAGGACTTGTTTGCGACTGTAATTCCATCTACTTCATTTCTAACTGAAACTGTCTTTTTTCTCTTTCTCTCTTTCCTCTTTTTCTAGCTTTTCTCTCTCTAATTCTTTGTCTTTTTCTAACTTTTCTCTCTCTAACTGAAACTGACTTTCTCCTCTTTCTCTCTCTAATTCTCTGTCTTTTTCAAATTCTAATTCTAAAGTTGTTTGCTAACAAAATGTTTAATAACGAGTTTCTTGCTTTCTCCAAGATGTTTTTACTTTAATTTGTAGGAATTTACACAGCGCGAACAAATCGTCTTTGCTAGATACAATTCACAATAGCCTTCGAGAAAGCTCCAGATGGCTGACCCACATAATAGTACGTAAACAAGCTTAAGTTAGCCCTATTATTCGAGAAACATCCAAAAATACCATGACAGTATGTAAATTCGCGCTTGAAGGCGAATGTCTTCAACGTCACTATTTTTCACACGTGACTAAAATACGAGGCGCCAGGTCCGACACTCTAAATTGAAATGTGCATCTGTTTCTGGAGGAAAAGGTTTAATTGGCAAAATCATTATCTTGGTCGCAGTACATTTGCCTATAGAAGTTATTAACAAACTAACTTAGCTGGAGATGAACTGAACTGTAGGGAATATAAGATTACATTTCTTGATGAGAGGTGTCAGTTCCGACCCACTGTCGCCAGTTCAGATCCAGCCTCGTTTTGGAATTTACATTTGACCCAGATATAAACAAATGTAATCGTCAACATGGTAACTTTCCCCCAAAAATAGGGCCCTGGCTGGATGTTTTTTTGCATGTCTTCATCTTATAAGTGAACCTATGGCGTTAGAGAATGCGGGTTGGGGGTGATAGTGATATGGTCGAGCTGATTATATTGGCAAGATGTATTTGGCACTGGAGTAACTCCGATGGCTAATAAGCGTATACTCACTCAAAAATGATGTTAAATCAATGGTACTTTAAATTATTTTACCTCTGAGTAGCAGACTAAAGAGAAGAAATGCTAATCAGCACTCTAGTTACGATTTTACGTAGTGAGCGCTGCATTCGCAAGGCATTTTCAGGCCATGGTACGACCCAGCTTGGCCATTCATGGATAATGGTGGTTCGGAACTGGCTCCGTCAGTTGATGCCAACAATGGTCAGGTAGCCTTTACAGTGATATTCTCGTGAATTAATATAGTATACATAGTACCATAAGTAGTAGTATAAAACCCGAAAAGGTAACATTGACCTCTTTGCACTTAAATGACCTCAAAAATTTGCATACGACCTATGCGACAGCCAATCAGAAGCGAGTATTTTGACAAAACTACCCCAACACAGAAGAGTTCCAATCTAGGGGGAGGTAACTCTTGATGCACTTTTGTAGTTTTTGTCAAATGCCGGATTATCTGCTGTATGAAATGCCTGTATGGGGTATGGATGATCCGATGGGGTCGTATGAGGTATCATTGTGAAGCTTGTGTGAGGGGGCATCTGAGGGGCTGGGTGTGGGGTTGAAATAGCGTCATTCTGCGCATGCGCGGTGGACCAAGGGTATGGAAATAGACGTTTTGGAGCTAGGGGAGTCCCTAATGGTCCGATGGAGTTCAGTAAGGTATCAGAGTGAAGCATTCGTGAAGGGGCATCTGATGGGCTGGGTGTGGAGTTGAAATAGCGTCATTCTGCGCATGCGCGGTGGACCAAGGGTATGGAAATAGACGTTTTAGGATCTAGGGGAGCCACTAATGGTCCGATAGGGCCGAGTGAGGTATCCATGTGAAGCTCACATGAGGGGGCATCTGACTGGATTAGTGGTTCGGGCGTGGTCACCAGTTTGCGCATGCGCAAACAGGGAATTGTGGGAAAAGGCTATGGAAATACACGTTTTGGGATCTAGGGGAGCCACTATTGGGCCGATTGGGTCGAGTGAGATATTAATGTGAAGCACACATGAGGGGGCATCTGACTGGACTAGTGGTTCGGGCTTTGTCACCATTCTGCGCATGCGCAAACAGGGAAATGTGGGAAAAGGGTATGGAAATGGACGTTTTTGGATCTAGGTAAGCCCCTAGTGGGCCGATTGGGTCGAGTCAGGTATCAGTGTGAAGCACACATGAGGGGGCATCCGCCTGGACTAGTGTCTCGGTCGTTGTCACCAGTCTGCGCATGCGCAGTCAGGGAATTGTGGGAAAAGGGGATGGAAATAGACGTTTTGGGGTCTAGGTAAGCCCCTAGTGGGCCGATTGGGTCGAGTGAGGTATCCATGTGAAGCACACATGAGGGGGCATCTGTCTGGTCTAGTGGCTCGGGCGCTATCACCATTCTGCGCATGCGCAGACAGGGAATTGTGGGAAAAGGATTTGGAGATACACGTTTTGGGATCTAGGTAAGCCCCTAGTGGGCCGATGGGGTCGAGTGAGGTATCAATGTGAAGCACACATGAGGGGGCATCCGCCTGGACTAGTGGCTCGGCCGTTGTCACCATTCTGCACATGCGCAGACAGGGAATTGTGGGAAAAGGGTATGGAAATAGACGTTTTGGGAGCTAGGGGAGCCCCTAATGGGCCGATAGAGCGTGCGCAAGCAGGGAATATCGTAATGTCTGGTGAACGTGCGTTCACACTCCGAACAAGTATAAGCCATGTTGACGGTTGAACGTCGACTGTGCGTGTTTTGGGAACACACTCGCTTTCATAGACAGTAACACCCGCCCCGCCAACGCCCAATGTTACGCCTTAACGCCCAATATGTACGCCTTGACGCTCGTCTCAACGCTTTAACACACTTTCTTAACGCTTGAACGTCGTTTAATGATGCGTTCAAACAAATGCTGCTTTTGTGCTATTGCTCTGACATACGCCGCTTTCCAGTTCATGCCCGAGGTTTTCAACATCGACGCTGTTCTTTCGATTTCCATATGCACTGGCTCCTTATGCAACAATTTCATATGGGTCATGAGGTCGACATACTGCTGACGTAAAGCCCGTCGTAGTCTGGGTGCCAATCTGTTATGGGCTAAAATTGCGGCTTCCTCTTTCGAATACCCTTTTCGTTGAAACTTGTTTTCTGTGACCTCCAACATCTCGCCCATCTCGGCGTCCATACTTTCTTTGAACAAATCCTTCCATAGCCTCGAGTTCACATTATGTTTTTCAACCTCGAGTTGGTCCTTCACGGTTGGGTGATATTCCGGGACTGTTGCTGCTCTGCCAGGAGTGGACTCGGCGGATGGTGTAGAGGCCGCAGTGATTCCTCGCTGGGTAACAGGTGGGTCGTCAGCCGACGATCTTCGGGGGTATGGGCTTTCAAATCTACGAACAGTTAGCCGTACGGACGACTTGTCGCCCCTTAAAACGCCTGCATGAAATGGTCGATGTTCTGAGGATAAAGTCGACTACCAAACACACGGATTTGTGCTCTGTCAATGGGATTGGAGAACAACACAAAGTATTGGCAGTTCAAGGCAATATCTCTTCATCACCCAGGACGTCTTTCCACATGCCGTAGGGCCGCTCACCGTCATCGTATAGGGATGCTCCACTGCTCTTGTTGGACCTATAGAGGGACTCGGCTGTGTCTCTTGGTTGTGTTTGAGTTGAATGTACCTGAGCACACTATCGCGACGAGAGAAGGTTCTCTGACAGAACGTACACGTACACGACATGTTCATCAGTCGACCAATACATATGGACTGATGATGGACACATATTTGTTCCTATATTTACAGACCACCACCACACACACCACCACCAACTCCACCAACACCATCGCCACACACCACCAACACCACCACCAACGCCACCAACGCCACAACCAACGCCACCAACGCCACCACCAACGCCACCAACGCGTCAACGCCCGGTGGTGGTGGTAGCCCCCGTGTGGCAGAGCTCTTGGATCGGAGCTCTCGGAGCTCAAAGCTTGCGGAGCTCAGAGCTCGGACATGACGTCATCGTAGGCTTGCGCGTGTACCTGTGCTGCACCCGCACCCTGGTGTACCCTATTCCCCACGGGCTAGAGGGTACAGGATGCAGCACAGGTACACGCGCATGCCTACGATGACGTCATGTCTGAGCTCTGAGCTCCGCAAGCTTTGAGCTCCGAGAGCTCCGATCCAAGAGCTCTGCCACACGGGGGCTACTACCACCACCGGCCGTTGACGCGTTGGTGGCGTTGGCGGTGGCGTTGCTGGCGTTGCTGGTGGCGTTGGTGGCGTTGGTGGTGGTGTTGGTGGTGTGTGGCGGTGGTGTTGGTGGAGTTGGTGGTGGTGTGTGTGGTGGTGGTCTGTAAATATAGGAACAAACATGTCGTGTACGTGTACGTTCTGTCAGAGAACCTTCTCTCGTCGCGATAGTATGCTCAGGTACATTCAACGCAAACACAACCAAGAGACACAGCCGGGTCCCGCTATAGGTCCAACAAGAGCAGTAGAGCATCCCTATACGATGACGGTGAGCGGCCCTACGGCATGTGGAAAGACGTGCTGGGTGATGAAGTTCTTAGAGGGAGGTGTGGCAACCCCAGATCCGACACGTGTTGTTTGGTGTTATAGCCAATGGCAGCCCGCCTACGAAATTACAAGGTTACAGAATGTGAGCTTCGTCCCAGGGATTCCCCACGACATAAACGAACCGTATTACTTTGACCCCGAGCAGACCAACGTGGTAGAGCTAGATGATCTGATGAGTGCGGCGAAGGACAATTCACACGTCGCCGACTTGTTTACTAAAGGATCCCATCATCGGAATCTGTCCGTCATCTATTTGACACAGAATCTCTTTCCTCAAGGGAGGGCGTCCAGAGATATTGCCTTGAAATGCCAATACTATGTGTTGCTCTCCAATCCCATTGACAGAGCACAAATGCGTGTGCTTGGTAGTCGAATTTATCCTCAGAACATCGACCATTTCATGCAGGCGTTTCAAGGGGCGACAAGTCGTCCGTACGGCTAACTGTTCGTAGATTTGAAAGCCCATACCCCCGAAGATCGTCGGCTGACGACCCACCTGTTACCCGGCGAGGAATCACTGCAGCCTCTACACCATCCGCCGAGTCCACTCCTGGCAGAGCAGCAACCCACCCCCGTACAGCGGGCCTCCTCCACACCGCCAGTCCCGGAATATCACCCAACCGTGAAGGACCAACCCGAGGCTGAAAAACATAATGTGAACTCGAGGCTATGGAAGGATTTGTTCAAAGAAAGTATGGACGCCGAGATGGGTGAGATGTTGGAGGTCACAGAAAACAAGTTTCAACGCAAAGGGTATTCGAAAGAGGAAGCCGCAATTTTAGCCCATAACAGATTGGCACCCAGACTACGACGGGCTTACATATTGGGCGTTAAGGCGTAACAGTGGGCGTTGGCGGGGCGGGTATTACTGTCTATGAAAGCGAGTGTGTTCCCAAAACACGCACAGTCGACGTTCAACCGTCAACATGGCTTATACTTGTTCCGAGTGTAAGCACTCCGAGGAATGACAAGCAATTCATTATGACTCAATATTTCGGTTTATTCATTCAAACCATCATCAGGAGTAAGTGTACAGAGAAACGTAACGGTATATATACAGATAAGGTGTTGAAATAATTGGTGATGAATAAACATATATGGTTGTACAAATGCCATCAATGTTGATTATGTGCAATATAAACAGTTGTTGTGGTATTAGATAAAAAGATACATGATAGAAGGGATTAACAGTATGTGGGATTAACAAGCAGCCAGAGGATGCTAGGTCCCCCGCCAAAATGGCAGCAATATTTATAAGCGCTGTCGGTCTCAGAAGATATTCATGGGGGTGGCAACAGCTACTTCACAGGCGTAAGAAGCAGAGGGGTCTACCAGGTTTCCAGATAAACTCAGAATGGGTGACTGAATGTTGGTTGCTACTGTAATATATTTTCTTTACGATGTAGCATGAAAATTATGTAACCGAAATGCAACCCCAAGAGACAACTCATGGCATACTATCTGCAAACTAAATTTGACAAGAATATGAAGGCATCCTCAACCTATTGCCCGGAAACCAAATTTAGACTTTGCCACAGGGAATCACCACCTGTAGGTGCAAGCAGGCAAACACAATCCCAAATGACATCTCATGTCATGGTATCGGCATATGAACTTTGGGAAGGATCTGAAGAGGGGTCCTCAAGTTATTGCCGGTACAAGATGCCCACCGGTGTTCATGTTATTTGGGGCGGGCCACATATGAATACAAAATTTAAGAATAATCTGATGAGCAGTTGCCAAATTATTGCCCGGAAACAAATTTTTCCACCAGGAGACACCACCTGTAGGCAGAAGCGGGCAAAATACAATCACAAGGAACATGGTATCATGGGGGCATCTGCATAACAAATTTGAGAAGAATCCGATGAGGGTCCTCAAGTTATTGCCCAGAAACCAAATTTAGATTTTGACACCAGGTGACGCCACCTCTAGGCGCAAGTCAGTGAAATGCATTATCAAGCGACATCTTATATCACGGTACATTCATACCAAATTTGATAAGAATCCGATGGTCAGTTCTCAAGTTATTACCCGGAAACAAATTTGTGATGTTGCCACCAGGTGGCGCCACCTGTGAGTGCAAGTGAGCGAAAGGCAAGTGAGCGAAAGGCAATCCCAAGCAACAGCTCCTGGCATGGTAAATGCATGCCAAATTTGAGAAGAATCCGATGAGCCGCAACGTTTCTCATGTTACCCAGAAAGGTACATATGTAGGATATTTCAAAGAAATTCGACCAAGTGTTTCTAAGTTATCACTTGCAGCATGAAATAATGGAATGAAATCTAGTGGCGCCACCTCCGGGTGGATTTTGCTGAAACGCATCACCAACGGTGTTTTGTCGCAGGGAATGCATTTACCAAATTTCGAAGAAATCCGACAAATCGTTCGAAAGTTATCGCTCGCGAAGGATGCACTAAAGATTGGAACAAACCCAGTGGCGCCACTTGCAGGCGGATCTTGCTGAAACGTAATACAAACGACGTCTTATCTCAAAGAATGCAGATGCCAAATTTCGGAGGAATCCGACAAAACATTTAGGAGTTATCGCTTACGCATTATTTGCACGGACATACACTAAAGATTGGAACAAGACCCAGTGGGGCCACCTACAGGCGAATCTTGCTGAAACGTAATACCAACAGACGTCTTGTCGCAAAGAACGCAGATTCCAAATTTCGGAGGAATCCGACAAAGCTTTTAAGAGTTATTGCTTACGAAGTATTTGCACGGACATGCACGGACATGCACTAAAGATTGGAACAAGACCCAGTGGCGCCACCTAGAGGCGGATCTTGCTGAAACGTAATACCAACAGACGTCTTGTCGCAAAGAATGCAGATGCCAAATTTCGGAGGAATCCGACAAAGCATTTAGAAGTTATCGCTTACGAAGTATTTGCACGGACATGCACGGACAATTAACAAAGACTCAGTTAAGGCTGGCACGTGTTTGTATATACATAGGAAGATGACCAGTTCAATATAATATACATTTGTCAGATTTTATTGTTTTATCAATCAAAACAAAGCTAACTGTTTTGAAGCCTTCAATCCATGATTTAAATGCGGTTTGTTGCTTTTAATTGCAAAGGCCTCTTTAAATAGTAATTCTGACCAAATCTGTGATTTATTTATGACTTTCATGTTGTTAAAAAATAATCTGAGGAAGGGTAGGTACAAAAGCGGTGTCCGAGTTAGGCATGCTGAACAATCTCATAATATAGTCAAAATGTCACCCCCTAATGTTTAATCCCACATACTGTTCATCCCTTCTATCATGTATCTTTTTACCTGCGGCACGCAGGTCTACGGGAGGCTCGCGTTGTTGTTCTTGTTGTTCTTGTTCTTGTTCTTGTGACTTTTTGAAATGCGCATGCGCTAAGAGAGTGTGATCTCTGCCACACTTTTCTTTTCAACCTCCGACCTCACATGACAACACTGTCTTCAAGCGCGTTTGAATTCATTTGCAACTATATCCGATGGAATGAATTATTGCTTCGTTAGTTATTATATATGAGAATAGTGTGAATAACGTCAAAGGACCTACGAAGTAGGGTAGGCATTAGGACTCCGACACGCGCTGAACTCTTGGACCCCCAGTTGAAATCCTGCTAATATTAAGATGGGCACGGCCCAAGTTAGAATCACCATTCAGTGATTTTAATCAAAAATCACCAGAAATTTTCATCAAAAGTAGACCCACTCGAAACATGCTGGCAACAGTCCCCTAATGCACCTTCGTGCCCAGTGTGAATATCGTCACAGGACATAAGAAGTAGGGCAGGCATTAGGACTCCGACGCACGCTGAACTCTTGGACCCCCAGTTGAAATCCTGCCTATATTAAGATGGGCACGGCTCAAGTTAGATTCACCAGTGATTTTAATCAAAAATCACCAGAAATTTTCATCAAAAGTAGGTCAGCTCGAAACATGCTGGTAACAGTCCCCTGATGCACTTTAATGCCAAAAATCAAGGTTCTAATATCAACGGTAACACTCAGATATAACATATCTCTCAGATGTAACATATATATAAATATTAATATTCATGCCACTGTTCCATTGTTCCTCTTAAAATTTTGTACTCTGCCTTTGACTGGTGTTTGTACAATAAAATCTTGAATCTTGAATGCTTATTTTGCCGACGAAAGGATTCAGTTGGACTCACTCATTACCGGACAATTTCAAATGGTAGCCCACTTCGAAGAGACAGAAATGACTAAATGTAGTATGTAGTATTTAATGAGTTGGACACCCCTGTGCGCGAACAATACCTCGCAGTCGTGCAGTTATATTGTGCACTTTCGTTTGGATGACATTTGGCAAATAGCTATTTTGAATGATTCTCTTTCAGAACACAGCCTCTCTATCCTCATTCTCGAAAGCCAGGGCGTTGATTCGCTGGTATTGATGTTCCCAATACAGAACTATTACGCAATCACTACAATTGTGGGTTACAAGTTGAAAATTACTTCCCTTGGCATAAAAACACTGGCAGATGGCGCTTTTTTTTCTACAATTACCACTAGCTCCGCTGATATGTCTTTCACTGTATTATTGCCACTAACGCAGGTTTTGACTACAATGTAGTCATTTCTCACTTGTTATCTAATACCACAACAACTGTTTATATTGCACATAATCAACATTGATAGCATTTTTGTCCCCCGCCGCAACGCGGCCGGGGACTTTAAAATGGTTCTTGCTTCTATGTGCCCGTGCATGCACGGACATGTCCGTGCAAATACTTCGTAAGCAATAACTTCTAAATGCTTTGTCGGATTCCTCCGAAATTTGGCATCTGCATTCTTTGCGACAAGACGTCTTGGTATTACGTTTCAGCAAGATCCGCCTGTAGGTGGCGCCACTGGGGTCTTGCTTCTATGTGTCCGTGCATGCACGGACATGTCCGTGCAAATACTTTGTAAGCAATAACTTCTAAATGCTTTGTCGGATTCCTCCGAAATTTGGCATCTGGATTCTTTGCGACAAGACGTCTCTTGGTATTACGTTTCAGCAAGATCCGCCTGTAGGTGGCGCCACTGGGTCTTGTTCCAATCTTTAGTGCATGTCCGTGCATGTCCGTGCAAATACTTCGTAAGCGATAACTCCTGAATGCTTTGTCGGATTCCTCCGAAATTTGGCATCTGCATTCTTTGCGACAAGACGTCTGTTGGTATTACGTTTCAGCAAGATCCGCCTGTAGGTGGCGCCACTGGGTCTTGTTCCAATCTTTAGTGCATGTCCGTGGATGTTCGTGCAAATGCTTCATAAGCGATAACTCCTAAACGCTTTGTCGGATTCCTCCGAAATTTGGCATCTGCATTCTTTGCGACAAGACGTCTGTTGGTATTACGTTTCAGCAAGATCCGCCTGTAGGTGGCGCCACTGTGTCTTGTTCCAATATTTAGTGCATGTCCGTGCAAATACTGCGTAAGCGATAACTCCTAAATGCTTTGTCGGATTCCTCCGAAATTTGGCATCTGCATTCTTTGCGACAAGACGTCGCTGGTATTACGTTTCAGCAAGATCCGCCTGTAGGTGGCGCCACTGCGTCTTGTTCCAATCTTTAATGCATGTCCGTTCATGTTTGTTCAAATCCTTCGCGAGCGATAACTTTCCCTGCGACAAAACACCGTTGGTGATGCGTTTCAGCAAAATCCACCCGGAGGTGGCGCCACTAGAGTTCATTCCATTATTCCATGCTGCAAGTGATAACTTAGAAACACTTGGTCGAATTTCTTTGAAATATCCTACATATGTACCTTTCTAGGTAACATGAGAAACGTTGCGGCTCATCGGATTCGTCTCAAATTTGGCATGCATTTACCATGCCAGGAGCTGTTGCTTGGGATTGCCTTTCGCTCACTTGCACTCACAGGTGGCGCCTCACAAATTCGTTTCCGGGTAATAACTTGAGAACTAACCATCGGATTCTTCTCAAATTTTGTATGAATGTACCGTGACATAAGATGTCGCTTGATAATGCATTTCACTGACTTGCGCCTAGAGGTGGTATCACCTGGAATCAAAATCTAAATTTGGTTTCTGGGCAATAACTTGAGGACCCTCATCGGATTCTTCTCAAATTTGGTATGCAGATGTCTCCACGATACCATGTTCCTTGGGATTGTATTTTCTCCGCTTCTGCCTACAGGTGGCGTCTCCTGGTGGAAAAATTTGTTTCCGGGCAATAATTTGGCAACTGCTCATCAGATTATTCTCAGATTTTGTATTCATATGTGACCCACCCCAAATAACATGAACACCGGTGGGCATCTAGTACCGGCAATAACTTGAGGACCCCTCTTCAGAGTCTCAAAGTTCATATGCCGATACCATGACATGAGATGTCATTTGGGATTGTGTTTTGGCTGCTTGCACCTACAGGTGGTGACTCCTTGTGGCAAAGTCTAAATTTGGTTTCTGGGCAATAGGTTGAGGATGCCTTCATATTCTTGTCAAATTTAGTTTGCAGATAATATGCCATGAGTTGTCTCTTGGGGTTGCATTTCAGTTACATAATTTTCATGCTACATGGTAAAGAAAATATATTACAGTAGCAATCAACATTCAGTCAGCCATTCGGAGTTGATCTCAAAACCTGGGAAGGTGGAAAGACCCCTCTGCTTCTTACGCCTGTGAAGTAGCTGTTGCCATCCTCATGAATATCTTCTGAAACCGACAGCGCTTATAAATATTGCTGCCATTTTGGCGGGGGACCTAGCGTCCTCTGGCTGCTTGTTGCAACCATATATGTTTATTCATCACCAATTATTTCAAAACCTTATCTGTATCTATACCGTTAGGTTTCTCTGTAAAATTAATCCTGACGATGGTTTGAAGGAATAAACCGAAATATTGAGTCACAATGAATTGCTTGTCATTCCATTGAGTGCTCACCCTCCTCGTAGTTCCAGACACATTGTCGCGTAGTCCTTTGACGAACAACATAGTTGTGACGGCAGTCGAAGTCTTTAAACTTTTCGTTAATCTCGTCGATTCTACTAGATCAGCTTTACATGCTAAAATCCAGAAGATTAAGCAGGAGTCTCTGAAAGACTCAAATCTCTAGGCAGCCATAAAATTCACGAAACGTCGTTGGCCAGATCGTCGCCAAAGCGTTCCTTGATCGCTGACAGATTACTTTAGTGTTCGTTGTGAAGTGTCGGTGGTGAACGATATGCTGTTGTATCAGGATCGAATTGTGGTATCAGTTACACTACAATCTGAAATTCTAGACAACAGCCATGAGGATCATGAGGGGGTAACCAAATGTCTCGAGCGTGCCAAAATGACTGTGGTGACCTGGCATTTCGAAGCAGATAAAGGAGAAAGTAGCATCATGTGACTTTTTTTCAAATCCAGTGATCATCACAGCGGAAGTAGCCATTGAAAACAATTGTGATGTCTCTTATGCCGTGGCAGAACATATGTACAGATCTCTTCGAAATCAAACAGCAGCACTACTTAGCAGATACTGACCATCATTCACGTTACCTGGAAATCGCGCATCTGACAAACATTTCTAGTAATACGGCAATCGGAAAGTTGAAAAACATGTTTGCGTGATGGGATGTTCCTGAGTTAATTGTATCTGACAATGGTGCGCAATTTACTTCTGCGGAAGACCAGAACTTCGCTTTGCAGTATAACTTTGTGTCTAAATTCACCAGCACAAACTTCAAACAAGCCAACGGGGAAGCGTAAAGTGGCGTCAAAATAGCCAAGAGGATTGTAATCCAGGATGATCCATTCCTAGAACTTATGGCTCACCGTAACACTTCAATTGCAGCTACTGCACTGAGCCCAGCTCAGCTCTTGATGGGCAGGCCAATGCGGACAATCTTACCTGTATTTGGAAAGCATCTTCGCCCAAAGTGGTCGAGTCGTCGTGAAGTTCGAAAAGCCGACGAAAAGGCAAAACAGAAGTATCGTTCCAAGTTTGATCGATGAAACTGCTTGTTCATTACCGGTTCTCGATCCAGAAGATAATGTGAGAATTAAGTTTAATGGTGAAAAGAAATGGTCAACTGCTGCTACGGTAAAAAGAGCAGAACCATTCCGCAGGTCTTATATTGTTGGGACACCACAGGAGATACATATCGACGAAACCGTCGTCATCTTCAACTTACCACACCATGTAAACCTACTCAACAGAAGGGGCCGTCTACACATAGCAAGCCTATTCAATGTAAATCAACTCAACCAATCCTCGATGTTCCACTGACCGCGTCTACCGTTCCACTATCTGAGTCTACTGAGAAGTCACCCGATCAACCGACGACCCCAGTGAGATCTTCATATGGAAGATCCATTCGTCGACCGTTGAAATTCGATGACTATATGTGTTAAACAATCAGAATTCTTAACAACTTTACTTTGAAATATTTACATGTAATTTCCCCACATAATTATATATCACCTGAATAACTGATTGAGTTCGATATTAAGATTTCGATTGACTTTATCGATTATTTAGTATCTCTTAAAGATACTGGAAATCAGGCATGTCATGTGAGAGACATCCAGGGACAATCTGAAACAGGGACATTAAGTTAACCTTATGTCCTCAGAGTGCCGCCATTGTACTGTATCCAGAAGGCGGATATGACGCAGGGTCAAGGCATGGAGCTTTTCTGTCTGTTCGGGTAATATACGTGAAGTACGGAGTCTTCAGTCGAAAATAAGTGAAATCTTGTCGACGAGCGGCAGTTCCGATTCCAGCAGTAAAAGCGACGAGGAAGCTGTGTTTGGTTTTCAGGGCTACCAGTTCGAGCCGAAACGCTCAGATACGGAAGATCATACCAGCGGGGATGATAGCAGCCCTAGTAGCGAACGGACGACTAAATTGAGACAGAGGCCCGCATGGGAATTTTGGTATGGTGTCGGTGGGTACACGGTGCATACGCTGCTCTCATCTACGGCTTACGCGAGAGACGAGTGTCTTCGCTGTTGGGAGAGCGAACAAAGCCGCGCTCTGGCAACTACAAATAAAAATGGTATAAGCTATTTAGTACCGTATTTAAAGTAATTCTTGTCAATTTTTACTAACAACACTGCAATTTTCACCTTATGAAGCTCCATGAAGCATATGCCTTCACATGTTTCGCCTCAAGTTTACGTCACGCTGTTTCACGTAATTTAACTCCTATTGGCTAAAACAGGTCACGTGAGAATACAATGGCGCTTTCATGGAGTTTGGTAAATTTGACGGTATATCATTTGGTTAACTATTTCTGCGTTAAAATAAATTCCAAAAATAAAATAAAAATACAGTTGAATACAATTTGACTAGCTCTTTCAGTTGAAATATAGCTTTACCATACCTGAACCTTTCCTATAAAGTTGATCAAGTGAGAATAATTGCTTAATTATCTTAAAAGAGGGAGATGTAACGGGTGCTTAACCCTTAATACTTCGCTAGCTCCGCTTACAGAGAGCCGTGTTTAGTACCTCGGACGTGATATAGGTTGTCTGCTGTATGCCATCTGCTCCGACCAGATGTTTATGTACCGGTACTCGGCAGTCTGTATTCACTAAACTCCTGAGTTTACACGAACTGTTTTGGTCTGTCAGTCTCGTGACATGTAGCTTTGTGATGAGAAAATGGGGGTACCCGACTTCAAAGCTCTCTTTTTCAAATCCGGCGTGTACTCCGCCACATTTTGTTCAAATTTCTGTTGTATTTCAGACATCATTGCATTTAAAAATAAAAACAAAATTCAGCCGGTTTGGAAAAATTCAAATGTTAACAAACTCGCAAATAAGAAAAAATAACTTGTATTATTCCCTTTGGCAACATTTAACCTTTGCGCATCATGGCTTCGCATCTATGGGTAAATTAAGCCCATAGATGGCAAGTTTGTTGACCGAGTATGAAAGCGAGAAATCAAACCAATTTTTATTCGTCCGATGGTCATATATAATGCCAATTCACATGATTTAGTTGTGATTATGACGACTCTGCTCAAGGAGGGGAGGCTGTGTGATCGAGGTGCATCGTTTTCTTTCTCAGATGTAAGTTTTACTGGTTTACGTGATCATTGCAACTCTGTGTGAATTCGTTAAGTGGCGTTATAGTAGTTGGCGGATTGTTTGAACAGATGTAAGCTACCTCCAATCCAGCATAAATGGGAATCTCATTCAAGGGTGTTGGGGTGAGGGGATATCGCCGCATATTCTTGCTGAGTACTCGCAATTGTTAATGCATCCCTTTTGCAACCGTATTGTAACTTTCTGTTACAGTTGGGATGTAGTGCTGCGTTCTAGAAAAAACTTTATTTCACATGGTGGTAGTGTGCTGAGAGCTGAGCTGAGCGTTCTGTGTCAGTCAGCGGCAGCATTTTGGCAATAGAAAGAAAATAAAAACAAAGGTAAGGAATGAAAAATGAGAAATCTATATGGCATATGTTAGAGCTCTCTGCACTCTTATCCACCTGAGAATGAAATGATGAAGTCGGTCATGGGAATTTCACACCTTTAACTGGAGACGATTTGAGCTATATTCCTGTCTTAACAGGTGTCATATCATCCAATATGTCTCTTATGTTTCTCCAATAGATAATTGGGATACTTTAATTATTCAAATTATCCTTCAGGACCCTTTCCAGGCTTATGTGACCTATGGGGAAAAGGCACGTTTTTTCTCATTCTCTCATCTATTGGCATATATTTTTATGAAGTTAGAATGAAATTCTGGGAAACACAAATCTACTGTAAAATGTAATTACTTGAAGGAAAACTGATTTTTTATATATCAGATCAGCTATACAATAATTGACAGAATGATGGGTATGCATATCACAACCAACTGAAGTCTAATTTCCTAAAATGAAAGTGGCCATACCCTTATTAACACTAGCTCACTCTCCTTACTTATACAAATTGGTCAAGTAATGTTTATTTCTTTTCGAAATTGATAAGGCACTGACTTGATGCACAATTGGACAACTTTCAAAGGGTCAGGAATTATTCATGGCCCACACCATGCTGCTGTTCAAAGAATTTGGGCTATAACTTTTGGGGAGTGGGGAACATTTTTATCTCGACCACCCATAGAGAGATATGTGCAGACAGAGATATGTAACACTAAATGGACATACAAATACCTCAGAAATTTGAGAAGAAGTAGATATGTCTTTGTTCTATTATTGTCCGGTAATGAGTGAGCCAGTCAGTGAGTCAGTCCATCCTAATCCTTTCTCCGGCAAAATAAGGAGAATCGTTGACATTAGAACCTTGATTTTTCATGAACGTGGATTAGGGGACTGTTACCACCAAGTTCAGAGGTGACCTACTTTTGATGAAAATTTGACCTACCTAGGTGACCTATAAGCCTCGAAATTGGGAAAAACATGTCCCAATGCCTACTCCCAAGGTCCTGTGACGTTAGTCACACTGCCAACATATCATAACTGTTGTCATATTTTACAATCAAATGTTGCCTTATTTTCTGCCTGAGGGCACAGCAACCACTACCTTAATACATTGGAAAATATAACTCGCCTACATCCATCGTTTATACCCATGAAGCGCAATAACTATTCATGATAATTTTACTAAATTGAACAACTTTACTAAAAGAATCGTTTTGTCCCCCGCCGCAACGCGGCCGGGGGACTTTAAAATGGTTCTTGCTTCTATGTGTCCGTGCATGTCCGTGGATGTCCGTGCATGTCTGTTCGAATGATTCCTAACGCTTTGCTGGATTCTTCCGAAATTTGGCATATGCATTCCTTGCGACAAGACGCCAGTCGGTATCGCATTTCAGCAACATCTGCCTGAAGGTGGCGCCACTGGGTCAAAATGAACCTTGCTTCTTTGTGTCCGTGGATGTCAGTTACAAGCGATAACTTCCAAAAGCTTTCTTGGATTCTCCCGAAATTTGGCATACGCATTCCTTATGAGAAGACGCGGTTGCGTACTGTATTTCAGTAACATTTGCCTGAAGGTGGCGCCACTGAGTTTCGCTTCTTCATGTCCGTTCCAGTTAAAATGGGTCTTGCTCTCTTTGTGTCTGTGTCTGTTCAAATCCTTCACAGGCGATAACTTCCAAAAGATTTGTCGGATTCCTTCGAAATTTAGCATATACACTCCTTGTGACCAGACATGGGTTGGTTTTGCGTTTCCTGCAGGTGGCGCCACTGGGTCTTGTTCCAATCTTCTGTTCATGTCCGTGGTTTCCATTCAAATTCTTCACAAGCGATAATTTCCAAATGCTTTGTCTAATAATAAGGCATCCCTAAATGCGTTTGTCATTTGTTCTTCTTTCTTCCGCTTCTCGCCGGTTGTTTTGAATTTCATGTCGCTTAAAGTGAAGGACACCATTTTCTTAAATTTGCTGTCCAGTCCTTCTATTCCACATCATATGATTTACCCTAAATCCTTTGTATGAACCATACTATATTTCAGAAGTATAATATGAAATAACTGGCGGGGAAATCCCCGCAGTACCGAACCCCTGGTCTTTGAATTTCGTGTCATCTTAAATGAAGGACAACATTTTCTTCAATTTTGCTATCCAATAATTGTATCTCACATCATATGATTTACCCTAAAGCTTCTGCAGGAACCATTTGTGTCCACAGTGTAACCTACTATATTAATTACAACCAAGTTCCTAAAGTTTGGGTGCACACTGTGCATATGATCAATTTCCTGAATTGAATTGAATTCCACCTTGTGGTTTTTTGGACTGTGATAGATGATGACATGCAGTTGTCAGTGTGGTTGTTTCATGTCAGCACACCTACCACTACCCTCAAAAGCATGTCCCATTCCCAGGGCGCCGAGCCGCACCCTCTATCTCCCAAACTAGCCCTCGCCAGACCCTCATATATTGTGTTTGAGCATATATATCTCCAATATATCTTAGCAGAAGCTGAAATTTGTGTGTTGTCTGCAATATTGGGATAATATTGGGATAATTGCAACCCCAAAAGGTTTCAATTTATCAGGCACAGACCCATGTTTTTGTATTTGGTAAACGGATCCCTTGTCTATAGATTTTTGCTTGGAATTGTTTTTCGTGCCAATCCGCTTCTGGGTGGCGCCACCTTGGGCCAACTTAAATTGTATCTCCAGACAATAACTTTTGAAAACCTTAAGGATTCTTTCCAAATTTGGTGTGGTGGTACCTTGTCTCAAGATCTGGCTTGGGAATATTTTTCATGTTGATAGGGGGACCACCTGAAAGCTAAGTTAAGTGTTTGCAGACAATAACTTTTAAAAACCCGAACCGATTCATTTCAAATTTGGTGTGTAGGTACCTCGCCTCAATTTCTCGTTTGGCGTTGTTTTTCATGCCGATCCACATATAGGTGGTGCCACCTGGGGGTAAATTTAAAATTATGTTTCCCGACAATAACTTTTTAATACTTGAATGAATTCTTTTCAAGTTTGGTATACATGTACCTTATCTGGAGGTTTCACTTAGTATTATTTTTCTTGTCAATCTGCTCATAGGTGGCGCTACCTGTAGGCCAAGTTAACATTTTCTATTTTTATACATTGTACCTTGCCATGAGATGTTGTTTGGGAGTGTGTTATCCACTTCTGCTCAGAAAGTGACGCCACCTGATGACAAAATCTGAAATTTGTTTTTGGCCAATAACTTGAGAACTGCATGCTCATTGGATTCTTCTTAAATTTTGCATGCATGTACCATGCCAGGAGATGTTGCATGCCATGGGATTGCCTTTCACTCACTTGCACTTACAGGTGGCGCCACCTGGTGGCAAAATCCCAAATTTGTCTCCGGGTAATACCATGACCTAAGATGTCGCTTGAGATTGCATTTCGCCCACTTGAGCCTATAGGTGGCGCCACCAGGTGTTAAAATCAAAATTTGTTTTCAGCCATTAACTTGAGAACTGCTCATCGGAATCTTCTCAAATTTAGCATGCATGTATCATGCCAGGAGATGTTGCGTCGGATTGCGTTTCGCTCACTATTGCTTACAGGTGGTGCCACTTGGTGGCGAAATACCAGATTTGAGAACCACTCGTCAGATATTTATATTTAGTTTTCTCATAATTTCAATGCACTTATAATCTGATTAATATGATTTCCCCATTTATAGCTTTCTTGTGAGATGATACCTAAATGGCACAATCGGTACAACATCCGATACAAAAGTTATCAAAGCATGGTATATTATCACTAAATATTATAAAAGCTGGATTGCAAACTTTGTTGTTACGCCTGGTAGTGCTAGTGGAAACAATGATGGTTTGTGTAGTTGATTGGAATCTTAAATAATTTCACATAATGATTCCAACATTTGATTTAGCTTCCTGTATGTAAAATAAGAAGAATATCTGTCCGTCATAATTTTATTTTGAATGATTATCTGTAACCAATAATGGATCATTATTCTGCCTGAATCAGGCAATAACAATTGTGAATTACTATCATCAATGACGGATATCTTTGGACGAAAGACATTCACCCAGTATGTTTCATATACACAGTAGACTTGTGATATGTGATATGTCGGTAGAATCATGGATTCTACACTGCCAATGTAGAATCCATGCTTATATAATTAGTGTCCAGTGTTTGTTCACCATGAACAAATCCTAGACTGATAACGTGGGAAGGTCCTAGAGTCCCGCAGTATCAGTTGAACGGCGAACTTGAAACGGCCACAGAAACATCGCGAATGTAATAGTCCAGTAAATCTAGCGCACTTTTGGGGTCAACCCACCACAAATTGCAACAGAATTTATTTCACTGCTATGCATTTCAGAAAGGTCCCCAGAGTAACATACTAAAAGTCTACAATCCCATATGCATGGGAAATATCTTAAATTTCAAGTTGAAATTTGAGGTATTTTTTGCGAAATTTCAGTGTTTACCTGTCTCTTGTTCCTATAAGAAAACCTTGTACATGGTACTAAGCGTGAAAGAAATGGGTCATTACTTACACTCATTCCATTCGTTATCATATCAAGGTTATACTCAGCCTAGAATAATACCCTTGTACAAAAATATTTATGGAGAAATTCAAAATGGCGGATGTATGGGGTCATTCTAAATCTGAACTTTTTACCATTTTCATGGCAGTCCAGGCAATCTATCTGGGTTTTTTTTAGCTGGACCCAAAACAAAATGCAACAGAATTTGTTTCACTGGTATTTCTAATAGGTCCCCAGAACAACATACTAAAAGTCCACCAAAATCTATTTGGTGGAGATACGACTTTTTCTAAAACAAAGACACACTCTCATGCTTCATATAAGAAGGTAGAAAATATTGGTTTGTCTCTGAATAAGGACAGTTTATCATCCAGAAATCCAATCAATACATGATGATCTAGGATACATTATTCTATGGCAGTGAAAACATTTGCATTCACAATGGATTTGCTCAGAAAAGTAGATAGCAAAACGATAGTTCAGCAACAGGGTATATAATCATACATGGTAATATCCTGCCAGTTGGCATTATTTCCATTAGCATTGTTATCCGAAAGGGAACTGACAAGCTGTGGTATATTTTCTTTCAACCTATGACAATCACAGACAATAGTTCCATCAACTTATAAAAATATAACTATTATCACAAGCAAGTGTCAGGTCCGACATTCAATAGTGTTTGTACCTTGTTGAAAAAAATGCAGCCTTGCCAATCAGGAGAGAGAGAGAAATTAGATTCAACGTCGCATGTAGCAATAGTTCAGATATATAACGACAATCTGTCAAACATTTATGATCCATCACAATTGTTTGCAAGACAAATGTTGTTGATGAAAGAGAATAATTATGCAGATCCTAATATATCATTTAATTATCAAACAAATAATACTTTGAATTATAGGCAAAGTTGACGGCATAACTTATCATGTTTCATTTTACATTCTGGTTCATGGTAACATTATTAGGGGAAGTGACTTCTCATATATATAGTTGATGTCTTTTATTGTTATTCCTCATGAACACTGCCATAAGTTGAGGAATATTTCACAGCACTATCAATCCCAATACCAGTCTTCGCCAATGTCATTTTCAAAGGTCTGGGTCTGATGAGTTTGCACACCTCAGTCGTTTGCATTCTCCACACACACTTGAACAATCCAGGCCATGATCCTTACAGGCGCATCTGCTTCAGCTGCAATCCTTCTTGCAGTTCCACCTGATAACCTCAAGTAATCTCTGAAGCTGGTGGCAGATCAGTTTTCACAGGGAGAAACCGATTGAATTGTCCACTCCCATTTTTGTGGCTGCAATGGATGGTCTTCCCCTCAAGTCAATTCCTTCGTCTGGGTTACTAAAGTATAAACATATAGGCGTTTTCTATGGTGCTGCAATAAATGACCTTCGTCGGGACTCCCATGACCTGGAAGAACACTACATCTTTTTGGTGAAATAGCTCAGGGACAGTTGTCTTCTTCAAGGCAGCACCTTTGTCAATGCCATATGGTCGGAATACTGTGTCCAGCCCAGAATGGCATGCACAAGCAACATATTTGTACAGACTTACATTCCCAGCACAGCCTTTGTCTTCTTGACATTCCAAACTCTTCGGCCCCGCTAGTGACATGGCCATTGAGTCAAAGAAAGACGAATTCCTAGCAAACAACGTCAACAAGTAGCAGTTCATTACTCTTATGAGTGACCAGTTGGAAAGGGCGGGATGTTTCATATGCAGATGTTGTTATTGTAAAAGCTGCCGTTTAATCGACTGAAAGCATCAAGACTTTGGTTGGTTATGACATTGACCTGTTAGTTCTGCTCTGTTTTCATGCAGACATGGATGACAATGACATCTACTTTCAGCCAAGAGAGAATGCAAAGAAACGGATAGTTTGGAAGACAAAGGCTGTGCTGGGAATGCAAGTCTGCACAAATATGCTGTTTGTGCATGCCATGTTTTTATTGTAAAAGCTGCCGTTTAATCGACTGAAAGCATCAAAACTTTGGTTGGTGATGATATTGACCTGTTAGTTCTGCTCTGTTTTCATGCAGACATGGATGACAATGACATCTACTTTCAGCCAAGAGAGAATGCAAAGAAACGGATAGTTTGGAAGACAAAGGCTGTGCTGGGAATGCAAGTCTGCACAAATATGCTGTTTGTGCATGCCATTCAGGGCTGTGACACAGTATACTGATCATATGGCATTGGCAAATGTGCAGCCGTAAAGAAAACAACACTCAATGAGCTATTTCGCCAACAAGCTGAAGTGTTCACCCAGGCCATTGGGAGTCCCGATGGAGGTTATCTATTGCAGGTGCTTGAGTGTTTATACAATGGTATGTGCAGGTACAAAACCTTCCACCAACATCAGCATCAGCTAAGTATCAAGGTTCGCGTGTTTAGAGTGGAAGACCATGCATTGCAGCCACAAGAATTAGGGTGGACGGCTTCTCTCTGTGAAAACTGAACTGCCACCAGTTCCACTCTTTGAGGTTATCAGATGCAATTGCAAGAAAGATTGCAGCTGAAGAAGATGCATCTGTAGGAGCATGGCCTATATTGTTGAAAATGTAAAATGAGACATGGTAAATGGCATGGTAGAACGTCATGGTAGAACATCAAGTTTGCCTATAATCTAGATTATTATTTGTTTGATAAATAGATGATAGCATCTGCATAATTATTCTTCTTTCGTCAAAACGTATCTGACACACAATTGCGATAGATCGTTAATGGTTTGCAGAGCTGTATTTTTCAACAAGGCACATGTTGTGATAATAGAGAGATATCTCCATGAGTGGGTTTGTGGAAATATTGTCTGTGACAGTTATTGGTTGAAGGAAAATATATCACAGCTTGCCATTTCATTTATTTTGGGAGAGAATTCCTCTTTCATATGATTATGCTAATGGCAGAAATGTCTGCTGTCTGAATATTACCATGTATAATTCATATAGCCTGATGCTGAACTATCAGTTTGCTATCTACGCTTATGAGCAAATCCACCGGGAAGACACATGTTTTCACCACCATGGCATACTTT